>VDFB02000020.1:7863925-7970094 GCA_007258455.2 Sequoia sempervirens | reverse complement strand
AAAAGAGTTCACCATGCTCGGGTCACACAAGAGTTACTATGTTATGTTTTTTCTGACAAAAACAACAGCAATTTGTGTGTGTCCCTCTTTTGAACCCCTTAATCTCAACCATTTTCAAAATAAATTAGTAGTTTAGAAAGTAGACTCGGAGCACTGTGGTCCTTGTTTTTGTTCCATCAAAAAATTTGAGTGTAGCTATCCTCAATTTCACGTCCAAGGTCAGTATTTCCTGATTTCAGAAAAAAAGTGGCCACTTAAGCCCCTTTTTTGGGAACCATCTTGGTGCACTTACCCAAGATGAGAAATGGAACACATTTAAATGTATTTTGTTAAAATATATTTGCAACTTATTTAGTTGGCAATGTCTATCGTACATTTCAACACACTTTG
The DNA here is from genome assembly GCA_007258455.2 of Sequoia sempervirens. Taxonomy (NCBI): domain Eukaryota; kingdom Viridiplantae; phylum Streptophyta; class Pinopsida; order Cupressales; family Cupressaceae; genus Sequoia; species Sequoia sempervirens. The sequence goes on along the minus strand of VDFB02000020.1, from coordinate 7,969,704 downwards.
AGTGCAAGTCAACTCACTTTTAATGCAATAAGACATATTTTGGATAAAAATATATCCATTTGTAACAACCTTTTATTGGGAAGGTGGCAACTATTATTTATATTGTGGAAATAAGTTTATCATGATGCATTCACTTAATATTGTGAAGGTGGCAAATAAATGTCAAGTTGCATTCACCTAATATTGAGAAGGTGGCAATAAAAAAATCTATCTATGATAGGACATATTTTGAATTTTATATGAACTTGCCCTATCATATTTAAGAGCATATTTGAAATTTTCATTGGCACTTTTATTGCCTAAAAGTGGGCCCTAGGCTGTCCAAAACTATACCCACGATACACCATATGCCCACGATCAACTCCTCTCCCTTATTACTCAAATTCGATGATAAAATAAATGACATTATGGCTACAATGTAATATGAATCTCTAAACCACATATTCTATGTGACTCTTCATTTCCCATCACTCGTCAAAATAATGATCTAAAATCAATATGGTTTTAAATGAATTATAGCTTATTGTTTTAACTATGTTCTACCATAAGTAGGTGACAATGAAATTAAACCAAAATTTCCTATGTATTAGAATTTGACTTGACTTAAGAGAATCAAATTTAAATATATTCAAGAACAATGGAAAAATATTCATTCGTAGGAAATGAAGTGATAGAGATAGGATGAACATGCATATCCAATATCTCCTCTTGCTGTGCTCAAATGATTCAAAAATCAACTCTACTAAAAATCCTTATGTTGGCTTGCACCTCCTATAGTCACTTGTCCCAAACTAATTTCATAACTCAACACTTTAACTATGGACTTAGATCAAATGTACACTTCTAGTATGAATAAGATGAAATTTCTCCCTCTTTATTATAGCTAAAATGAATGGGTCACCAACAAAACAGAATAATTGAGAATGAAGAATGAATATGAAGAATTCCTAACATAGAGAATGAATATGAAGAATGCCTAACACTATATTATTTTTTCCCTCATTTATGCCCAAATGGTTGCACAAAACTAACGTAAACTATGGGTCATGGAAAGGTATGTGGATTTTGACTACTCAACATGGAAGTATCATGCGTTCCATGTACCTTTATTGTAACGCCCCACCATGTAACCCTAGAGGATGATGCAAACATAATGGAAGCGTAACAATGTTTTTTTAAAAGTGTAATTAATAACAAGTAAAGTGAACTACACTTAACACATACAACCTCTAAGGTACGTGGCAATGCTTACATTCGAATCCCATAATAAAAAAAAGTAAACTAATCATAGTATATAAATTATACTCATGAAATAAATAACATATATCCAAAGTATTAAACTCATCTCATTAGATACAAAGTACATTAAAGAATCATCCATAGATTGCATTCATTCAATAAAGAAGTTACAAGATTCATTTCCAAAATGAGGAAGTTCATACAATAATGTTACAATAACAATGATACAAGAATCCTCCTCGAATAAAAATGAGGAATAATCCATATACATAAGTATCCAACTGACACAAAAGAACATAAGAAATATTACAAAGCAACTGGTACACATGAGCTCTCCAATATTGGAAGATCCCGCCATCACGAACATGAAATGGGAACCCAACAGTGTAAGGTGCATGTTCCACCCAACCAAGTGGTACCCAAAGGGCCACCCCCCGTGCTAGGAGATAATAAAAAGGGATTCCTAGGCAAAACCAACAACCTCTAGACACAAGCAACACACAATACTATACCATACAATAACAATACATACATAAAGGTTACATTGTTACCAGAGTAAAAGAATCAAGTACATCAACTACACAATACATACTGTTTTCATAGGAGGAGTGTCATCAAAAAGTTGCATGGGTTACCTTGGTGCCACTTTGTGCGCCGACCCCCATTGAGAGCCACTCCCCTATTGAAAACACAAGGATCTAATCCACAACCAAGGGTAAACACAGTGCACAAAACAAATATTAAATCCCAATCCAAAATATAAGAGGCATCACATCCCGTTTGTAGTAACCGGGTGTTTAACTGAAACTCAACCAAGTACACTACCCAAGGGAAATTGGCTGAACCATAAATCACAACAACCCCCTCATAAAATAACATCATCTGGAAGACTTACATACACCACTCACCAATTTCCCCAACTTACGAGAACAAAAGAAATCACAATTCAATAAGCAATTCAGGCTAGTAATTAAAAAAACCTATCATTAGGATTTCCTAAATCCAAATTTCATTTCAAGAAAATACAATATCACATCGCCCAAATAAACGAGCTTATTACAATTTCAATTACAAACAAATAAAGAAATTAAATCTATTTCTTTATTTCAATTTCCAAATTACATTTAATTAAAAATCAATTTCCTCTTAATTAAATCTATTTGTTTATTTCAATTTCCACAATTTACATCAAATTCATACCCCTTCACTCAATTATATAATCAATTCAACACAAAAAAAAGAAGATTCTAGAATGAACTACAAGAACCACATCTTTGGAATATAAATTTTCACTCTTCTAATTATGATTACCTCATGCTTGTTTAGATGGCTAATTTTCTGTTTCCACATAATACATGACATTAGGATAGTGTGTTAAACTTGGGACCCAAGTATTTAACTCTACATACCTATGCACACATATACTTGTGCATTCATACATATACATATATATACATATACATATATATACATATACATATATACATATACATATACACACACACACATATATATATATATATGAATATAAATGTTGGTTTTACATTCAGAGAACTCACAAAATATATACATAAATTTACTAATTTAAATACCTAAAAGCATGCAGTCATATATAAATACATACATAGTTGTATCAATCTAAAGATTCGAGTATATATAAACATCCAATACATGATTGCCACATGATTTAGAGAATTGTGGCTATTCATAGCTAAAATTCCAATTGAAATCTCTTGAAATTTTAATTTGGAAACTTCTAACATATAACGTAGGAAGTATTAGACAGGCATTGACCATCAAGTCCCTAAATAAACTCTTTTTTCCTGATTATTGATCTACAACAACCAAGCAAGTAAAGCGACATAGGAATTTGTTAAGAATAAAGGCCATAATACATCTAGAGAAAATGCTTCTAAGTATACACTAATGATACAGTATAAATCGACACAAGGGAAATGTCAAAATCCCACAGTTCACAAGGATAGAATAATTCCGGCCGTTACACAGGAAGAATTCAGTGACACATAGTTCGTGACTTGGCTTATCTTCAGTGAAGACGCGAATGAGAATACTTCTAGTGCTTATTCTCTACCAGTGACTAACACAAAAAAAATCCATACTATACACTACATGACACATGATGCTAAGTATAGGGTTTGCAACGATGATACACCTTTTTTAAAGGAACTGGAAAATTGCTTAGAATTTAATTATAACTTATAGACAACGATGAATGAATTTCCAAGAAATAATTTGAATGCCAGTACAATCAACTAGAACCTTAGAAATTTGGCTTATCTTGAAACTATACAACAACTGAAAAGGACATGATCATAAAGTGGGACGTCAAGCCAACAAATCTACTAGTTTCACTGGGCATCCCAAAGATAAAGCATTTTTAACACATGCACAACAATCAGTTCCTCCATGCGTAAGGCGTGCAGATAGAAGATAATTTCTCACACAGGAATTGAATTGAAGTCTCAATAAGTGGAGTTAAATCAACACATCTAGGCTAGATGTAAGATACAAGGGCGACTGAATGCATGCACTAGTATAAAGTTAAATAAAAAATCAAAGATATTGGTGTCGACTGACTACACAAACATACAACTCACCAATGCTTTGATGCAATCACAGGTTATTTATCTACCACTGTGGAAAGCCATTAACTGCCGAATGAAATGACTTAAACAAAAGCTTAAATCAATTCCTACAGAAGCTCTAAGATTTCACAACAATTTTCCAAACACGACAATCTTTGAAATTTACAAAATATATACAACTTCTACACAAATAACATATTCTTCTTGTACAAGCAATCTTTCCAATTTGCATAAGAATAAAAACAATTTAAAGAACCTGTTTCCGAATGCTTGAGGAAATGATGTTTGAAGTAGAGATTTGCCTTCAGATTTCAATTTACCAAAGCTTCTTCCCAATTATCCACTTTTCCAAAAAGATGGAAACAAAACTAGAGCCAAAATTTCTCGAGAACTTCTTCCCCTAATTTTCAACAACCAATGTTTAGCAACCTCTTCCAATTTTCAACAAACTCTCTAAAATATCTTTTCTCATTGCCGTGAAGTAGCCTCGTTCCACTTTCAGTTAATGTAAATATTCTCTCTGAGAATTAATTCCCAACAATAGTGTTTAATTAATTTTTCTAACACATGTCACAAATAAAATATCTTTTCAACCAAATCACAAATATTTCCTCTAAGATAATTACAAGATATTTATTCATTTAATAATTCATAATTCACATATTAATTTCTAATTTAAAAATTTAATCTAATTAATTTAATCACTTTATAAAATAAATTTAATCACAAAGATTAAATCACTTTACAAAATAAATTAAATTTAATTAATTAAATCAAATATTAAGCTCTACGAACATTAATTTCCCACAGAACATACCTTGCAAAAAAAATAAACGACAAGGAAAACATGGACAACATAACAAAAAAGCATTCTGAAACAAGAACTGACGACACACTGTGACTAGGTTTGTGGCTTGACAAGGAAACCCTGTTACTATCTCCCAATCAACTATATCGTTGGGCAATGGATACACTCAAACCTGTGAATCCAGGTGGAGCTGATGTCCTATACTTGAAATCCTACAATCAAAACATATGTCGTACATATATATAAATCATGAATCAAACACACCGTGAAGAGAAAATTGTGGAATCGCAGGGTGCTCATAAGCGAGTGATGCAATCCTGTTCCCTTCACCAATACAGTGTCACATCAAAATTGATGAAACTAAAACATCAATTAATTACAAATGAGAATATAACAATATCAAATCAAATAAACAACTATGCTAACTAGAAAGCATGCCATAAATAGTAATCATCCATAAAGTGTACCATCACATCACAATATAAAACCATCATCGCTCCAATGTCAGCGATAAAATAACAACAACATAGCATCATGGTCTATCAAAGTAAAAGCACTATCTGAAAATATAAGAAAATCAGAGGGGTGCTACACCTGTTATTTGGTCCATGTCAGTTTCAACTCTCAGTTACCCCCATTCAATAATGTGGATTAAAATCAATCATGTGTTTTAGGAGTAATAAACTTCAATGTCTACAATAGGTTTTTGAAATTGAAGCTTCTCTAGAAAATGTGGAGATATCCAAAATTGCATGGTTTGGTGTTGAAATGGAGAAAATTTAATGTTTGGGGGGACTTTCTTTCGCTTCTAGGGTTTTGAACCTAAAAGGAGAAAGATCAATTTTCAACCATTTCACTCAAGAACAAAACCTTGAGATATCAATACAAAGGAGATTGAAACTTGGCAAAGGGGAGGTTCTATGGATTGAATGATGTCTAATGGAGGGGTTCACCACCAAGTATAAACTTGGAAAATAAAATGTTTGAAAACACAGTGTGAAATGCAAACAAATACTAAATGACCTAAAAAAGGCTCTAAAAATGTAAAAAAATAGAACAAAAAAGCAAGAATGTAAATGGTGTGCACCTGGAAACCTTGAAGATACTAAAAATAACTCTGAAATTTTGGAAATCTAGACTTTTTATGCTACTGAGACTCATTTTCCAACCTAGGTGAATCAGTCCTAGAGACCCTAGTTTCTGCACAGGAGTTCGTTTCAGGAAAAAGGGTATCGAAATCTGGAAACAGATCTGATAGACAGTTGCAATGGGACTCATTCACCACTCTTGGCGAATCAATCTCGTTTCACTTTTTTGAAAACTAAAGGTTATAATATGCACTCTATCACTTGCCCTTTTCTTCCAATCTAAGTTCCGAGTCCGAATATGTGAAAAACACCTACAAAAAAAAATTGAAAAGGATTTTCCAATGGGGGGTTTTCCTAGGTCAAACCCCTAGTTTGGTAATCAAACCTTGATAAAAATGATGAAATATGCATAAAAACCCTAGCCTTAAGTGTGTTAAAGACTAGGAAATCTAAGACATGATTGAATCCTATTCTAATGGGGCAAGAATATGATGCAACAATAAAAATGTAAAGATGAGCAACTCACTTATGACGATCTTCAATCACCCTACGTGAATTCTAATGATGCCTGTACCTTAGGCTGAATGTAGAGTGACAATGGAAGATGGAATCACTTAGGAAACAAGTCTTTAGGACTGGCTTGATGGCTAGTTTCATCTCTCCAACCTAGAATCCATCATGATTCACTATAGGCATCTGTGATTAACCTTTGAAAATTCTAGAACTTGATAGAAAGTGAGCTTAAAGATCTGCAACTCTAATGCTTCTCCAATGCTTCAACTTTGCTTGCTTTTGGAACTAGAATGCTCTTGTGAAAGATTGCTTGAAGACTCTTGATGCTTGATGATTTCTCAAAGAGGTTAGAGATGATGAAAATGACTTTAGAAGCTTGCTTTTATAGGAATTATCACCTAATTGATCATTATTTAGATCTCAAAGGCTGACATTTACCAAAAACATGAATTAAATTGATGAATTCTAGCTCAAATTTGAAAAAGACCCCAAATGGGACTCATTTGCCCAAGGTGGTGAATGAGTCCCACCTAAGGGGACTCATTCACCCAAGGTGGTGAATGAGTCCCACCTTAGATTTTTTAGGTGGTTTTTTGGGATTTTTGGGGATTTAAGTGACTTTATGTGATTTTATATGATTTTTTAGTGAAATGAGCCTCAAGATCCAAAATAATGGGTCCTAGGGGCTTATAAATGGCAATTTTTAAAGGGGAATTAATGAAAGGGTGCCAAAATAGGTCCAAATTAAGTGTGAAATTGCCTCTTTCTTCAAGAGTGCACAATTTTCTACACTACATGTGTTAAAATAGAATAATAACTTCATACCATCTTATTTTCCATGACTCAAGTATTTTAGTTGATATTTCAGTTTTTTATTTTCTAAAACGAAGTAATAATTGTTAACTATTTTTACATCTCATGACAAATATTGTTCATTTATTTGGTTAATTCATTTATTAAAATAATAATACATTTTTCATAAACAATTAAACAATATTTTTTAATTTAAAAGAGGTTATGACAATTCTTGTTGTCACTTTATTATTTGGCATGCCAATGCGATCTATAATAGCTTGTTTATCAACTTGTTCAATATGATCCATGTCATTTGTTTGATTATCCAAGGGAGACAAGTGTCTCAAATTAGAAAATGCAAGTAGTTGAAGTATGGATAATATTAGGTTCATTTTTATGATCATTGATGGAATAGAGATTAATCAAGGGATCATCTTGGATTTCTTGATCATATGTAGAATCTTGATCATATATTGGATCATCAAGTGTATATCATGATCATAGATAAGATCTTGATCAAAGATTGAATTATCATCAATTTTATATTATCTATGAGGATTTTCTTAGTAACTTAATATTGATTCATGTTAGAACTTGTCTTTCATGCTTTAGAATTTTCTCTTGAAATGCATCTAATGGTTTAGAAAATGGATGTGAGTCTAGATACAACTAGGGGATTCTTTCATGGACTTAAGATATCATCATGGCAATAATGGATTTTTGGATAGTAATCTCTTGAGTGAATAGGTGATGGAGTGCAGGATTGTGAGAGATAATTAGATGGTATAGGATTAGTGATATGGTGTGAAGGCATAAATTTATTTGTTTATTTGAGCTTAATGTCTTTTATTATTATTTATTAGGGAAAATCCCTAAATTTGTCTTTATTGGATAGTTTTTTGGATTGGGATGAATTAGATTGTAAAGTTATGGATGAAGGATTGGGATAGGAGGTGTATTTTATAATGAATTCTTAGATTGATGATGGGGATGTGAATCTTTTATATGGATGGAAGATAGGGATTAGGGATATGATTTGGTGTTGAAGGTTCAAGTATTTGACTAAAAGATGCATTTCCCTTATAAAAGTTAGGATAAGGATAACTAATGGATATTTGTTAAGGATTAGTAGTATGGCTTGTGCTAGTTAGCTCTTGATATTAAGGATTAATGGATGAAAGATTAAATTTTATGTCAATATTTCTTAAGGACATAATAGCTAAGGATTGTAGGTATTCATATTGATCCATAAGAATATCTTTATTATCCTAAGAGTCATGTTTCAGTTGATCAATGAGGCTAGAAACATCCTCATAATTATCAAATAATGGTTTTTTGGTTTTACTAGGGAACTTATTAATTTAAGATGGAAACATGATATGAGATGATTTGGATTGTAGATGTATGATAAGTTCGATAACTTGGTGTATTTTTTAATTTGGATGCAAAGGATGGTTGATTTGGTAGATAATTGTTAATTTATAAACCTTAGAAAGAGGTGAAAACACAAACACTATATATATACATAAAATAAAATGAAACAAAATAAAAATAAAATGTTCAACAAATTTAAAAGTATATATACATATATATTTTTAAATTGTTTCATTTTAGTTTTATTTTTTAGTTTTTAAAAACTCAAACTAACAAAAATATAATTTTTTTTAAAAGACTATGATTCGAAAGGATAGGCTTTCACTTTGGATTAAAGTGGGAGGTTTTAATCTAACAATTATTAACATAAAAGACACACAAAAAATCCTAATTATTCAAATAAGAATGACAATCCTTGTGGGATGAATATTTTGTCTACCAAGTGATGGATAGATACAAAATACAAGGTCATGTACCACATATGAATCGCTTACCTTAGAGGCCGAACTATTAACTAAACTTTGCTCTATATCCCCATGTTAGATTAAAATAAGAAAATTGTCTAACAAATTCTTAATTAATTAGGTACCCTTTTTACTTTGGAATACTTAAACTAAACTTAGGTCATGTGATTTATTTGTCTCATGTCATAATATGAGGATACATGTCGTGATCTATTTTAATCCTCTTATAGGGTTTCATCTAGGTTTTCATTTTCGTTTTCTTATTATAAGGATTCATTATTATATATTTTAATCATTCAAATGCTTTATTGGATTGATTCAATTCTCAAGGATTCCATAGTAAATTGGTTGTTTTTTTCTCTAGGTGATAGGTGTTTTGATTGCAAAGGATTTATGAAAGTTGCAAGGTTCAAAAATCAACTCCAACATGGTATCAAAGCACTAGATCTATGATTTCCTATTACTTTTTTGAAAAATTCAGCCTTTATAAAAAGACTAACATATCCTAGAGAAAAAAGAACCTCATCATTTCATCTTAAACATCCAAAAACTTTTTTTGTTCAAATGCTAAAATCTAAGTACAAAAAATTTAGGAATTTTTTTTATCAAGGTTGCATAAAATCCAAACTAAAAAATTATGTATGGAATTTATATAGTTGTATGAATCCATATTGGTTGTACATTGTGTAGTTGCTCGCCTACCCTTACCTTAGATCATACTACTTGTATGTAGAAATATTGTGGAATTGCTCACTTTTTGGGGAAAATATGAAAAAAAATAAGGGTTTTATATTTTAACTAGACCTGGACACTTATCTAGTAGTTGACATCAACCGTTGTTGTATTGGTTTGCCACTGCCACCACTTGTACTCACCATTGTGCTAGCTACCATAAAACTAATATGTGAATGGAGACCACTAAATATTTTCACAAACCACCTTCCCTCATTCGATAAATGTTTTCATAGGTTAATCCAATGATTTTCAATGTTTGAACATGATTTTTAAAAAATGGTAGGTTGTTAGTAAATTGGTGGGAATATTCTAGCTAGGTGGAGGAATATTCTAATGAAGTGTTTTGTAGCATCACAATGATATCAGCCCTATATTGTCACTTGTCCCCAAAACCTAATTGTTGTTCTCTAAAGAAGCATTTTTTTTCTCTTTTTGGAATAACTTGGGCATATAGTGTCAAAAATTAGTAAATGGGATATTATCAAGAAGCTAGTTCTAATTGCTTTAAAAAAGATGGTTCTAAGTGCTTTTGAATGTTGTAAATCATTTTGTCATTTTTTCTACTAGTCTATTGAATCTCTTATCAAATTCATATCTTCATTCTTAGCTCTCAAGCCCATAATTTTTTTCCTAGATATCTGATTTTCATGATTCCTTTGATATTGGAAAGGTATTTTCGAGCTCTTCAAAATTATTCATGCACATTTTTAGATTTTTCCCCGTATTTTTATTTAGTTTGTCATTATTTCATATTTTAGTTGGTTACTTAGATGTCTTGGCACCTAAAAAAATGTTATTTTTCAATGAGATGACTTATTTTTAAATGATTTATATGCATTGATGTTATTGGTCTCTAATTTTATTATTTTAAAAGGTTTCATTGGTTTTTCTATCCATCCTTCTATGGTAATCCTAAAAAAGGATAATTATGTGTCTAGACAAAATAATGTCCAACCACATCTTAGTGGCTTAATATTGTATCTTATCTTTATGGACTCGTAACTGATGAGCTCATTTATTAGATAGTTTTTTTTATCTTTATGCTACTTATAAGACATTCCTAAGACAATTATTCCTATAGTATGTCATATTTTATGTCTAATATGAAGGCCTCAAACTTGGTTAAAGTATATGGAAATACAGTTATGATATGATGATGTTGTTTGATTTGTATGTGAATATGTGTGAATTATAACTAATATCTATGTTTAATCATGGTAGTCAATATTGTGTATGTGTTTTATGAACTAGCCTCTTGCATCCTGAGAAGACATTGTAGCTTGCAACAATTGTTGAATGCAACCTGTAGTCAAAGGAGTTTCCGGACAATGAAGTAGGGGATGTTCTTGAATGCACTTAACACAATAACTACAACATGGAGACACCTGATGAAGAAAATCATGCATCATTATGACAATAATAAATGCATTTAAGAAGGAGAACCCTATTATCATTAAGATTCTATCATAATTGATCTTATATTCCACATTTTAGTTATGTTATTACAGAGTTATAATTTTATTTGGATTCTTATTTATTTTTAGTTGTAGTTAGGATAGCTAGATCTTAATTATGCTCTGATATCTAGGAGAGTTGTGATTAATGATTTCAGTTTAGAGTTGTGTTTTGAAAAACTCCCTCTTGTATGTATATAGCTGATGGTTGAGTGTTGATTATTTTCTTCTTTTTCACTTGTGGATTTGGATATAATTTTTTTGTTAGTTTTAAGTTATTATACAGACATGTTGGTTGTTCAAACATGGTTTTTCTTAATACAAATTTTGAGCAAGATTTCATGTGATACTTTGAAATCTGCAATGAATGATCTTGAGTTAATGCGGTTGAGTTGAACTTGAGGATTTAGATTTGGTTTAGTTTAGTGGAGATAGCCACCTAAGCAAGGACCATTTAGGTACTACCCTTCACTACGTTTATAGTTTTCATTTATGTTAGTAGTTACTCCATAATTGCATGATTAGTTCAAAGTGTAGAATAGGTTCAGTTATTAGTTTCCAGTTAGTTCCAACATTTTATTTGTTAGCAACAATTCAATTACAGACTAAGCTGTAGGTACCCGTAGCCAAAGCAACAACTTTACTTCTTCATTGTTATGCGTTCTTATGATTTTCCAACAAGAATAATACCTTCACTAGGATAATATAGGTAACCTTAGGTATTTGAAAGCACATACAATGCCAACACCATCACAAGCCTACTATCCCTAGTTGATAATCTAATGAAAGTCTTTTCAATGCCAAGTGAACTTTTCAACTGGTTTTCCCCTGAATTGAGTGATTGCCACCAAGTTTATTAAGCATTATAAAGGGGTCTACAAGAATAGACACACCAATGAGTAGATCAGTATGGGTTAATATCATTGATCATGTTGTACAATTCATTTTTTCTAGTGTTAATTTTGGCATTGTATGTGTTGTATTAAATATTGATTATCCCCAAATACTTTGGACTAGACTTTGAGAGATTTATGGAGACCTCATATGTATCCATCCATATATGTTACTATATATTATCTCATTCCCCTTGATGGTTCAAATAACATACCTTTTATGATGAAACTTTAGAGGATGTTGAGTATATAACTGTTCTTACATGGTCTAATGGTTCATATACTTCTCTTCATTCTCATGTTCTTATCAAGATAATTTACCTTCTATTGTGGGTATTTGCAAGAAGATGGGTCTACAAAGAGGGGAATTATTGGGAAAAAATGTTGATAGGAATGGGTACCCATTTAGGAATGTGATCTTGAGCCCAAAATTAGAATAGGTATGCATTACACTTTAGGATCCTATTCCAAAATAGATACCCATTTTGAAATGGGTATTGTTTCTTAAAGGTATTTTTTTTAAAAAAAAATATGACTGTCAAGTCATTTTTTCCCAAACTTATGTAGCTTGATAGCGACCAAGGAAAAATGGGTACCCATTTTTGAAGCCATTTACACCATCAAACAATTCCTACTACCTCCTCTTGTCTACATTGTGAATTTTAGTGACATGCAGGATAAGATTTCAAGATTTTTTATTTTTTTGATTTATATTTAATGTTTATAGTTTGAAATTAGGGTTTATATTTTGTCTATATATTTACTGTTTATATTTTGAAATTAGTTTTTATATTTTAGGTTATTTTAATCTCCACAATTAGGATGAATTTTATAGCTCCTAAAACCCGATTTCTAAATATATGACATCAAAATAGTGGATACAATAAATTTATAAAGAATAATATAACTCCTAAAAGATATAAAAATCATAACCTTTAACTAGATAGAGAAACCAGAACTTAACTATTTATAGAAACTAAAACCCTAAAAACCCTAAACCCTAAACCTCAAAACCTAAACCGTAAAACTAACTAGATAGAGTCTCAAATTAAGATTCCAGTAAAAATATCTACTTATTATGTATGTGGAAAATAATAGTTTTGAACCTAATAAATATAATACAAGGAAATAGTTCCATTTACTCCTTTATTTTACTTAAAAAGCCATAGGAGTACACAATAGAGAGTTCATGAACCACTAATAACCATTTCAAGATATTTGTAAATCCCACATAGTCCAATAGAATAAGATGAGATAAGGATGTGAGTTTACCTTACACTCAAATTACACACCTATTGATAGGATTCATAGTTTGAAATATATACATAGTTATCCCTCACAGTAGGACATGATATGTCATATCAAACAATAAAAAAATTTATACCCAACCACCACAATTAGACATAGTAATGTTTATGTAGTGTAGACTGTAACTTAATAAGTCTAGAATCCAAGTCAATACAAGATATATGGATAGAGATGTTGGGTTACATCATATCGATTACCTTAATTCCTCATATTGCAACCAATTTATTATTACTAGATATCTATTCTAACTAACATATGGACATAATCATGAATTATACAATTTAACTTTCTTTATCATATCACTTGTAAATTCATCTTAAATGTTAATATTATAATATCATAATTATATGGCCCTAGTTCTGATTACATATTATCAATTGCTCTATTCATTATTAGTTCTAAATTACTTTTCGCAAATATTATTATTATATCTTTCTTACTCATTCTCAATTTAAATTTTTAATCCAGCTTAGTTAATTTATTTTTCACTTTAGACTAACTATATATTTCCCTTAATGACATTTATATATATTTTCTTCAAATTACACATCAATGTCAATTTGTACTTTATGCTATATCATAAGATAATATCATCATAATATATTTTCACCTATTTTTTCTTCATCACCATAATCATGTAAGAACACTAGTTGCCTTTTGTCACTACAACATTCATCATAAAAAGGATCTCAACCTAATGAAATTTAAATTCATCTCTATACAAATAGATTAGTTTGATGGCCCATTTAAATAATAAATTAAATAAGCTTACCATTTTAAACGATGTTTTATGTTGTTCAATTAAACTAATAAATATATAATGAAAAGGATTTAACATAATTGATTGAAAATGTACAATATCACTTAGTCAATATTAAAACATAACAAAAGTACAAAAAATTAGGTACACTTAAACCAAAATTAAAGGGTTTTTCTAGGATTTTAGTGTGATTATAAATAATGAATTCTTGGGATTTACAAATAATATGGTCCTAGAATAGATGACAATTATCTTATTGGCATATATCATAGACAAGAGTTCAACATGATTGAGATAAGCCTAGTTTTGTAGGAGAGACATTGATATCAATTCTATCTTAGGTGGTAATTTAATATGATATTATAGTAAACTTAAAATATGTTTGACTTTATGTCACATGGTCTAAGTTAAAAAATCTTTTTTTCACTTAGTTGTATTATTATTAGTGTAAAAATTAGTCAAATTTTAGTTAATTTTCAAGTTTAAAACTTTTGGGTTGTGACACTTAAACCCTCTTGTCTCCTCACCTCTATATTATATCATGATGATATATCCTATAATTATATCTAATATCTACTAATTCTAGATGCATATACATTTTAGCATAGGTAAGGGTAAATATGAACATTGTGAAAATATCTTCCTTTTGCATTATATTTATGTATATTTACTTTATTGTCCTAGGTTTATTATGCACAAACAGAAATATTTCTTAATTGTGCTATTAATAAGATTTAAATGTATTATACATGTTAATATTTTTTCATATAATATAAAATTAATAAATAACTTAATGTGTACGAACAATGTGATAAAAATTAAAAATTACACATTGACATATCTACAAAAGAACATAGAATTAATGCAAGGATTTTTTTTAGTAAATACTTAACAAAATCATAATATATTATAAAAAATATCTAACCATAAGGATTACAATCCCTTTCTCTTATCTCCCAAACATCTTCCTCAAACCCTCTTGTACAATGTTATAATTCACCATTCCAAAAATACTCATATATTGGAAGTTGCCACACATTTTCAAAACACAACATTAAGATTAATTTAAAAAATTATATTAATTAAATTATTAATAATTATTGAGTGGGAAAAGTGATCCTATATCCAATTAGATTAACTAGGAACATCTCCTTTTCACTTACTCAACATTTAAACATAGATCAACTAGGGTTTTATGGTTAGCTTGTTGCCACAAGGGAGAGCCAACTTCCTAGGATTTATGTTTATTTTTTAGGATGTGAGGATGATAAATTTGATGTGTATTTAACAAGATTATTTGAAATACAACCCTAGATATAAAATTATAATTTAAATATTGAATAAACGAAAAAATAAATCCAAAAATGAACTTCAGATCTGAGACCAAAACATAGAGAGGAACCTATACTATATTTTTTAGCCTAATTTGCAAGGAAAAGGGTGCATGGAACCCTAGAATAGAATCCTCTTTTGTTGGATCTGAAAATTATGAGTTGAAGGTTGTAGACTGATGTAGGAGCATCCAGAAAAATCACAGTTATCTGCACAACCAAAACAACTCTATTTCCTATGTTATTTTGTTTTTTCTAAATTTTTTCTTGGTTTGATTTTTGGCTTGTAGGCAATAAATTATTTTATCTAATTTGTCTCTCCAAGGTTGAGATTGTGGAGATTAATTTTGCCAGTAAAAGAATGGGTGAATTTTAGCTAGTTTATGGTCCTGAAAAAGTGAAAAATGGGATTTATCTTGGAAGCCCAAAAGGCCATGCCCCAGATGATTTTTCTCCATTATTGGAGCATTTTGTAACTCCTTTCTTATTTTATTTTTTGGGGAATTGGAATTTGGGCGCCCAAGTAGTGGAAAAGAAGGAGGTTCTAGAATAAACCAATTTTAGAGTGCCTTATTGGTTGCTTGCAGGTGAAGCTACACCTTGCTTTTTTAGACTGGTTTTTGATGATTTTTTTGTAGATTGAATGAGGATTCCATTGCCCAGATGAATAGAAGAAGCTTGATGTTGAAAAGATAAAGAAAAGATGAAGGATTTTGATTCAAAACTAGGGCATACCTTTCCTAGGAATCCATGAGAGAAGGAGAGATAATTTTTTGTTGTTATGTGTTGTTTGTAGTTGCTTTTTGGCATTTTTCAGAGAGTTTTTGCATTGTTTTATTTGTAGGAGGAGAAAAAATTATACCTGATTTGATCAGGTAGTGTTGTTTGCAAATGGAAGCACTTGTAATAGGAGGTGCTTGTAATTTTCAATCTTTAATAGATGAGAATGAAAATGCCATGTTTATTTGCTGCTAAAGTTTCCTTTTGTTGTATTTTCTTTCTTTTGAATAGTGTAATAGAGTGATTTGGGCTGCAACAATTGACAACTTGAAAAGGCTCTCGGTTGTTGGTTGCATTATTTGGTATCAGAGCGGGGTTTCAAGAAGTTTATAAGGAAGATATAGAATGGAACATAGATGAAGGGGTAGAGGAAGGCCCCCATGAGGAGAAGAAATCCAACACTCATTGAGATGCTAAGAGGGATTACAAAAAGATTAGAAGCCATAAAAACTTCTTAGAGGAGAGGGGTTCCTCTTGAAGATCTTAGTGAAGATGAGGAAGAAGCTTCTGAGGTTGTAGTTGAACAAGGAGAAAACCCAAAGGAAGAGAGGTTTTTATAGGAATTGGAAAAGCTTGGGAGTAGGCCAAAAATGGACCCATCAAGCTATAGTGGGAGTATGAAGCCCGAGGAACTCATTGATTGGATTGCAGAAATGGATAAGTATTTTGATCTAGAATCCATTGACAAAAAGAAGGTAAAATATGCTAGCACCAAACTAAAAGAACATGCCTCCCTATGGTGGGATCAAGTGCAGATTGACAGAAAAATAAAAGGAAAGGAGAAAATAAAATCATGGGAAAAGATGGTCACAACGTTGAAGACAAAGTTTTTACATGTGGATTATCACATCAACATAATCAAGAGGTTACAAAACCTTAAACAAAAGGATCTCAGTGTCATGGATTATACATAAGAGTTCTATAGATTGAGCATTTGTGTTGGACATGTTGAAGATGATGAAGAGCAAGTAGCTCAATATGTGAATGGCCTGAGGATTAATATCCAAGATGAACTTAGCATGGTATTGATTAGAACAATGGAAGAAGCTTACCAGTATGCATTGAAGGAAGAGAAAAAGTTGTCAAGAAGGAAGAAAGGAAGCTTTAGAGGAAGGGGAAAACCCTTACGAGGTAGAGGAAAAACAAATACAGGAAGAGGGCATCAGAAAAAGGAAGAAGAGACAAGATGGTCACACAAACACTAGTGAAAAATGCAAGAGGAGAGGGGATTATTCAAGGTGAAGAGGTGAAACTTCTAGAGGAAGATGAGAGTATGGAAGAGGAAGAGGATTTTCAGGAGTTTGTTTCAATTGTGGGAGATAACTCATATTACCTTTGAATGCCCTCACACACAAGAATTAGAAAAGACCAACATTGGAAGTGCATATTCCACAGAAGCTGAGCATGAGATAGAATTGGTTGATCCAGAAGATGGATAAGTTCTAATGTTGAGAAGAGTGCTTTTGAAACTAGAGAAGGAGAAACCGGAACCAATACAAAAGGAGAAGCTTGTTCAAAACCATTTGCAAGGCATAAGGAAAATGTTGCACTATCATTGTGGATAGTGGAAGCACTGATAATTTAGTGTTGTAAGAAATGGTGGAAAAGCTGAAACTAGAAAGGATAAAGCACCCAAATCCAAATTGAGTCACTTGGTTGCAAAAAGGACATCAGGTTTTAGTAATTGAACAATGTTTGGTGAGTTTCCAAATTGGTGGTTACAAGGATGACATTGTATGTGATGTAATGCCAATGGATGCTTGTCATATAATTTTGGGAAGGCCATTTCAATATGATCGTAAAGAAACCCATGATGGTGAAGCAAATACTTATACAATCATAAAGGACAAGAAAAAGTATGTCATGAACCCGCTAAAGGAGAAGCAAAATGAAGTGGACAATGATACAAAGGTATGCATAATCACTGGGAAACAATTTTTGAAGGAGTTAAATGAGGAAGAACTATGTTATGCTTTAGCTTCCAAGCCAATAGAAGTTGGTACAACAAGTGAAGAACATGAAATACCTGAGGAAATTAGGGAGATATTACAAGAATGTGATAGTATTTTGATGAAGGAACTTCCAGATGGACTCCCACCAATTAGAAGTATAAGTCATTGCATGGATTTGATACCAAGAGCAAGCTTACCAAACAAGGCAACATTCAGAATGAGCCCAAAAGAGAATGAGGAGATAAATAAACAATTGCAAGGGTTGTTGGACAAAGGTTTGATAAGAGAAAGCTTGATCCCATGTGTAGTACCAACAATTTTGGCACCCAAAAAGGATGGAGAATGATGCATGTGTACAAATTCAAGAGCCATAAACAAGATAAAAATAAAATATAGATTTCCATTGCCATGAATGGATGACTTGATGGATTGTTTAAGTGGAGCAAGGTACCTCACCAAGATTGACATGAAGAGCAGGTATCATCAGATAAGAACTAGAGAAGGAAATGATTGGAAGACCACATTCAAGACAAAGGAGGGACTATATGAGTGGTTGGTTATGCCGTTTGGTCTCAAAAATGGCCCAAGCACATTTATGAGGTTGATGAATGAGGTGCTCAAACCGTTTCTAGGTAAGTTTGTAATTGTCTATCTTGATGACATCTTGGTTTTTAGTAAGGAGAAGGATGAACATTTAGAACATGTGAGGGATGTTTTACAAAGATTAAAAGAGGAAAAGTTACTGGTCAATCTTAAGAAATATGTCTTCATGGAGGAGCTGGTGTATTTGGGTTTTTTCATCTTAAAGGAAGGCCTATGAATGGACCCATAAAAGGTTAAGGAAATTCTAGAATGACCATCTCCTAGGAGCATGTTTGAAGCTAGGAGTATTCATGGTTTGGAAAGATTCTATAGGAAGTTTATCAAAAAATTTAGTAGTATTTGTGCACCAATCACTGATACAATGAAGGGGGAGAAAAGAGAGTTCAAGTGGACAACTGTAGTAGAGAAGAGTTTTAACATCTTGAAGGAGAAAGTAACAGAACAAACCATATTAGCCTTACTAGATTTCAACAAATTGTTCCAAGTTGATTGTGATGCAAGTGGGAAGCAATAGGAGGGGTTTTGAGTCAAGAGGGAAAACCTATAGCCTACTTTAGTGAATAATTAAATGAGGCCAAGAGGAAGTACTTCATGTATGATCAAGAGTTCTATGCTATTGTGAAAGCACTGAAGAAATGGAGACACTATTTGCTGCCCAATGAGTTTTTTCTCTACACTAATCACCAAGCTTTGCAATACATCAATAGCCAAGGTAAGCTCAATCAAAGGGACATGAAATGGGTGGAATTTTTAAAAAGAGATTCATTTGTTCTTAAGCATAGGAGCAGTATATCTATTCAGGTAGTAGATGCTTTAAGTAGGAGATGCCTTGTTGGAAGAATGAAGAACATCTCATTATGCAAATTTTATGTTGTCATTGATGTCACCATGTTATATGAGTTGTAATTGTATCACCATAAGTTCAAGCTTGATATGGTATTCAAAACCGGTATGTAAAAACAGTTATTATCCTCTGGTATTTTGGTCTGCAATCCTCCACTAATGAATATCATAACTTGAGGTTTTGGGAAATGGTTTTTGGATGTTAGAAGTTTGTATATTTAGAATTTCATGTGTACAGGTTCTTGTATGGCGAGTTGACATCACTCAGTTGTTGTAATTTTTTATTAGGTTTATCCCTAGCCGACCTAATCAATAGTTGATGTTACAATGAATTAATTTTGTGTTGCGGATGTATTTGTGACCTATCTAAGGTCCATGCCGATATATTGTAGCGTACTAGACAATTTTTTTTGGAAAAGTTTTTATACATGCTTGAAGCTGACAGTTAATATTTTTGGTGAATAAGGATTGCATCTAATTAGGCCGACCTAATTCATGCTTGTGAATGAGTCAGATATATATATATATATATATATATATATATATATATATATATATATATATATATATATTAGATAGTTTTTGAGATTGATGGTGTGGAAAAGAGATAGATAAGTATGCGAAGATGAATCAAGGTGAATTCATATATGTTGGTATGTGAGTTTATCAGAAGAAGTGTGTAAATTTAGTTTACTGAGCATCAATGGAACTGAATCAACACTTGTTGGGTGTAACTTTATCAGTTCATATTCTGGTTGTAAGCCATTTCTACATTGTATTTTTGTAGGTGGTGAGCCTCCCATTTTTGGATAGTGAGTCCTAGCAGTGAGCCACCCTTTGTAATATCTTATAACCGATTATTTATATTGTGAGCTAATCCTCACTGTAGTTTTCCCCATTTTGGATTTTCCATGTAAAAATCCTGGTGTTCATGTGTTGTGTGGTTTTATGTTCTGCTAATTCTCTTCCTCATTCTTACTGTTATATGCATTATAGTATTTGGATGGTGTATGTTCAATAATTTTAAGAAGATACTGATTTTCCCCCCTCTCAGTATCTTGGGTGTTCAACAATTGGTATTAGAGCCTAGTTCCTCCGAAGAAGCCTAACAGCTTGAGGAAGATCTTGAAGATGGGACAAATGGATGATAAAGAAGAACTCCAGACAACTCTTGAAGATCTTGACAAAGCTGAAAATGAAAACAAAGATTTGAAAGAAAATATTGATGAGGCAAATGAATGCATCAAGAAATTGAAAGAGAAATCGAAGAAATTCAAAGAAAGACATAGAAGTAAGTGATCAATTAAAACAAGAAAATGAAGAGATCATTGGATTAAAGGTGCAAGTGGAGGAAAAGAAGAGAACTGGAGATTTTCTGAATATAGTGGTACAAAGTAAGACTGATGAATGCTTAAGGCTTGAACAAGAAGTGGTAAACCTGAGAGTAGATTTGGAAAAAGCAAGAATCTATGAAGATAAGTTCAAAACAAGCTCCACCAAGCTCGATGAATTGATTGCAGGACAAAAGCCAACTAAAGAAAAAGTTTGTTTGGGAATGGAAGCAGGTGAGAGCTCAAAGGCTATGCAAACCCCAAACACAGTGGGTAATCAAAAGACTCAAGATAAAGGAAAACAAACAAGAAATCCAAGAAGCTTTGCTAGAAGACTGCCTATTAGACAAACAAATGCTCAATGGTACCCATCTTTCAATGGTGTTTGCTTTTCATGCAATAAATTTGGTCACAAGGCAATAGAGTGTAAAAGTAGAATAAACCAATATGTTAGATCCTTCTTTGGACAATGTTTTGCATGAAAGAAAGTTGGACATAGAGCTAGTGAATGCAAAACTCAAATGATGAATTGGTTTAAAGGAGGTAGAATGAATCAATCTTTTGTTGGCTACTGCTATGCATGTAATAAGTTTGGACACAAAACAAATCAGTGCATATCAAGGGTTAATGGAGGTCAAAAAAATCAGAAAAATGTTGTTTTCTATAATTGCAACAAGCCTGGACACATTTCAAAAGTATGCAAAAGTAAAGGAGGAAAGAAATTTGATCCGGTAAAGAAGAATGAACCAGTGAAGACAATTGACAAGAATGAAGTTAAACAAGAAATGAACAAGATATGGAAGAAGAAAGAAGAGCTAGTAACATCAATTGAGTTTGTTCCCTCATCTGGTGTAGACAATTCCTCTAGCAATTAGACCCAACATGGTCTTAGGGGGAGCATTAACAGAAAATTATTCAACCCCCTCGATATCTGATGTGTCAAACATTGGCATGGAGATATGTTGTAAAGTATGAATAAACAAAGCTTATTTTTAAAGGAACTGGAAGAAAAGTTGCAAGCATGATAATTTGTGGAGCAAATTAGGGTTTTTCAGTGCAATAAAGAGAGTTTTTATGAGCTTTTTGAATTCTACCACATTTAATCCAAATTAGGGAAATTGATTGATCTATAAAGAAAATTTGTAAGATGTTTTGATCACTTGTGCATTTGAAGAAAGTGGAGAGCGATTTGGAGAAATCTTGAGGTGAGTTGAAGAGTGAGTCGAGCAAAACCCTATTTCTAGTTCTTGTGAAAGAAAAAGGTATTTTACTCTTATGTGTTGTTGTGGGTTTGTGTTAATCTTCTTTTTGAAATCATTAGAGCTCAGTTTGTAAGAAGATGGAAACCCCTGTAGTTGTAAACATATCAGAAAGACCTAGACCTTCCTACAAGAGGTATTCCATTAAGGTATTCAAAGACAACCCTCTGGGCGCCTTCTCAGCGATTCCTCATGGTGTCACACCCAATGAAGACACTAGAATGCACATTCTTGTCAAAACTGAGGAATCTAATCACAAAAAATTGATAGATATGTGGCACAATGAGATCACTGGGGATGATTTCTTGATAAAACCAGAATATGTAAATATTGTTGCGAAGAAGTTGGATCGGTGGAATCAATTTCCCAACTTTAGTTCCACTCTTGATGACAAGTGTGTTAAACCCGCTCTTAGCAGAATTCATGATAAATTTTTGTGCACTGACTGACCTCACCTAATAACCAAAGAAGTGATTAAGGAAATTAATAGGCTTTGTGATATTGGACCCGTACTGGTGCTGAAGTCAGTGAAAAATGAAGTGGTGATGGAACTCACCGAAGCAACATTGACATAAGATCTCTTGCAACAAAACCTATTACCAATCTTGCTATGAAGTATGTATCTATAATGATTGGTCATAAGATCTACTTCACAAATAGGGAAAAATTTGTGTCTGCTATAGCTATATACATCGGATATGACATGGAAGCAAATGGAGCAAAATATGATATATGTGAACTTCTCCAGCAGAAATTGTTTGAAAATATGAAGATGACAATGGAGAAGAAATATGCATTTAAGTTTGGTCCCCTAATTGTTTGTATGTTGTTCTACTTTCTTAGATGGCTTCGTAGAAGAAATGATGTGGTAATTTGGGATACATCATCAAATTGTTACATGCACAACTTGGGTGACTTGAAGAGTTGAGACAATGCTTTGACAACATTCTTTGTTGTACTCAAAAGCAACATGAATGAATGAGAAAGGATCCCAAGGAAAATTGTTGAAAAATACAAGGATGATATCATATTTCATGTCTCCATAGATGAGTGTGCGATTGAAGTAGTTGAACCCCGAACTGTTTGGATCCAACCGTTGGGTTATGAAGTTACAGAGGATGAAGCAAAAGGCTATGTACAAGTATTATTAAAAATCCCAAAAGATTCCAATGAACCAAGAGTGGGAACATTTGAAGACAAATATATGTAAGTTCACATGAAGCATAAGATGCCTAAGATAAGAAAGAATGTAGATCAAATGCTTAGAAAGGATAGCTTCATTGATGAATAGATTGCATAGGGAAGAGCCAAGGGAGAGTAGAAGATTAGAGAATCATCAGGATTGAGGAGATCTGACAGGACTACTCCTTCAAAACTACCTCTGCTCTTACATCAATAAAGGTAGATCCCAATGCTCATGGTAAAGGAAAAGGCTCGGCTCCTTCTGGACCTTCTACAAGATCAAGAAAAAGGAAAGAGACTCCTTCGGTGGCACCATTCAAGAGAGGTAAGAAGGAAAAGAGAAGGGAAAAGAACCTTAGTATCACCGAAGAGCAAGAAGAAGAGGAGGAAGACCCCGCAGCCAAATTGATAAGGAAGAAGAAAGGGAACATTCCCTCTAGTGAAGGTGCTTCACAGGAAGCAAGTGTTGGCACTAAGAGATATCTATATGTGTCATCCTCTAAAGAAGATGAAGAACATGGTTTTGGTGTTCATGTGCACACCAAACCAAAGTTGAAGAAGGAAAAGATGTCAAAAGAGGCATCTTCAGACCCAGAAGAACAAAAAGCCTCACCAGTAAGACTTGGTTCCCCTCTTAGGTTAGAGGCATTAGTTAATAGCTTAGTACATTTTGAAGATATGTTGCAACCTACAACAAAAATTTATACTCAAGTAGGTAGAGAGGACAGGAAAACATTGATTTTAGCTATTATTCAATATGTAATTACTTTGGAAGTCAGTTGGGACTATGTTAAGTCCAATGTACCTGAGAAATTGTGGGATTCCCTAATAAAAAGAAGATCAAAAGCTGTTGAGTTGGAAGAAAATATAAGAAATGAGGCATTTGAGAAAATTGGGTCTTCTTTGACCACAAATGATATGGAGACCTTGAAGAAGGTATGCTCAAAGATGTTTTAGATGAAGAAAAGGGTAAATACTCTAATGACAAAAGGTAAAAGGAAAATAAAGAAAATGAAGAAAGAAACTGTAGAAGCCATCAGGGGTATGGCTGAGAAATATGGTATGCTTGGTGCACTCCCATATGATTTTGCACCAAAATCAGGAGAAGAGGATTTTGTAGAGGTAAAGGAATACATTTCTCTATAAACAGGTGGTATAGATATCCTTCCGAAAATAGGTGTTACAAATGTTCCTCTGGAGACAGAGAAACAAAATGAGGAAGAAGCTGAAGTAGAGAAGCTTAATGTTGTCCTTCTGGAGCAAGCTGAAGGAGAAAAATATAAAGATGAAGGTGAAAGGAATGAAGAAGAAAGAGACAAAGATGGAAAAGAAGAAGAAGAAAAAGTAGAGGAAGAAGAAACAGATGGGGAAAGTGCTAGCAAGAATGAAGAAGAACAAAGGCAGGTTGTGGAATCACAAAGGTCCTCTAGAGAATCTTCCTCTGGAAATGATGTATTAAAAGGCTTGTTATCCAAGAAAATAAGGTTCAAACTGGTAATTCCTCTAGAACTTCTACAAATCCCCATGGTTCAAGGCAGTGTGGATTTGGACAAGATATCTCCCATTCACAAATTGGTGTTAGGGGATGCATTGCATGCATCCGAAAGGAAATAAATATTGGAAACACACCAAAAGGGGACAAAAATCATTGATGATTCCCTCAAAACTTTGCAAGAGGCCACCCCCGATACACTAATTGATACATCTCTCACTCCGGTAGAAAATATGAAGCTTCTATTGGACTCCTTCAAGGAGTATGCCTTTCAACTAGGTAAGAAGACCAGGCAAGAAATTGAGGGGAAAATGGAAAAGAAAAGGCTTTCAGATTTTCATGATAAGTGTGCTCTGGCACACACCAATGTGGAAAAGATCCTAGAAATTGTGCAAGCTTGTGATTCCGAATCAAATACTATATTTTCTTACTGCATAAAGTGGTCGGATTCCACACGGAGTATCAAAGATCTAATGGAATCCATTGAGTCCCAGTTGACAACTATTCCCAGTACATACGGTGCATCCAAAGACAAAGAAAAGTCAACTTGGAATGCTATCACTGCTCATAGAGAGAAATTATTTATTCTACAGAAGTAGAAGGGAGACATCATCAGAAGATTCAGTCAACTAGGTGACCTTGTGAGAATGGAATACACTCTGGTGGTGGCCAATGTAGAAAAACTATAAAAGATCAATCTAACTCCATGCACTCCAGATGATGCAAAAGAAATCTTGATGGAATTAGAATCTCTGAATAGAATGCTGGTATCTGCTAAGAAGAGTTGGGAAAATGGAAAGTCAACATGGCAAGGTATTCTCAAGGAGCTTCAAGGCTCACCTTCCTCTGGGTAATGCTTTTTCAGTTTATACTCCTAAGGGAGAGTTAGCTTTTTTTTATATACATACATTGTTCTGGACCACCCTTGTGTGTGTGTGTATATATATATATTTTCATATTTCTGTACTGCCCTTTACCCTTGATGTCAAAGGGGGAGAGAGTGTCATGAAGAGAAAAGGGGAGAGTGTGTTGCACATAGGAGGTTTGTACATTCTTTTGGTGCATGTTGCCATTAATGAAAAAGGGGGAGATTGTTGGAAGAATGAAGAAGAAAATATCATTATACAAATTTTATGCTGTCATTGATTTCACCATGTTACATGAGTTGTAATTGTATCACCATAAGTTCAAGCTTGATCCAGTATTTAGAATCAGTATGCAAAAACAATTATTATCCTCTGGTATTTTGGTATGCAATCCTCCGCTAATGAATATCATAACTTGTGGTTTTGGGAAATGGTATTTGGATGTTAGAAGTTTGTATATTCAAAATTTCATGTGTACAAGTGCTCGTATGGCGAGTTGGAATCACTCAATTGTTGTATTTTTTTATTAGGTCTATCCCTAGCTGACCTAATCAATAGTTGATGTTATAATGAATTAATTTTTTGTTGCAGATGTATTTGTGGCCTATATTAGGTCCATGTCGACATATTGTAGCATACTGCATGCTTGAATTGTTATTGGAAAATTTTTGTACAAGCTTGAAGCTGCAAGTTAATCTTTTTGGTGAATAATGCTTGCATCTAATTAGGCTGACCTAATTGATGCTTGTGGATGAGTTAGATATATATATTGGACTTTTTTTGAGATTGATGGCGTGAAAAAGAGATATATAAGTATGAGAAGATGAATCAAGGTGAATTCATATTTTTTGGTATGTGAGTTTATCAGAAGAAGTGTGTAAATTCAGTTTACTGAGCATCAAAGGAATTGAATCAACACTTGTTGGGTGTAACTTTATCAGTTCATATTTTGGTTGTAAGCTAATTCTACATTGTATCTTTGTAGGAAGTGATCCTCCCATTTCCAGATAGTGAGTAATGGCAGTGATCCACCCTTTGTAATATCTTATAACTGGTTATATTATATTGTGAGCTAATCCTCACCATGGTTTTTCCCATTTTGAGTTTTCCACGTAAAAATCTTGGTGTTCATGTGTTGTGTGCTTTTATGCTCTGCTAATGCTCTTTCTCATTCTTACTGTTATATGCATTGGAGTATTTGGATGGTGTATGTTCAATAAGTTTAAGAAGATACTGATTCACCCCCCCCCCCTCTAAGTATCTTGGGTGTTCAACATGCCTATTGTTGAATAAATTGCAAGTTGATGTTATTGGATTTGATTTAATGAAAGAAATGTATGAACATGATCTTGATTTTGGTGAAGTATGGGCTACATGTAAGAATCCTTTAGAGGGTGATAGAACCAAATGGTTGGAGTATTTTATTCAAGAGGGGTTGTTGTTTAAAGGCAGCAATTGTGCATACCGAGGGGCTCTATGAGAGAAAACTTGATTCAAGAAAAACATGGTGGGGGACTTGGTGGACATTTTGGAGTGGATAAAACTTTGGGGCAGCTGAGTGAAGCTTATTATTGTCCAAGTATGAGCAAGGATGTGAAGAATTTGATTCAAAGGTGTACCTCCTAATTGAATGTTCATGGAACATTTTTTTTCTTACCCTAGTTGTTTGATGCAAGAGCATCTAGGAAAATCATAGCTATCTTGCATAGCCAAAAGAGCTCTATTTCCTGTGTTATTTTGTTTTTTCTAATTTTTTTCTTGGTTTAATTTTTGGCTTGCAGGAAACAAATTGTTTTATCTAATTTGTCTCTCCAAGGTTGAGATTGTGGAGATTAATTTTGTCAGTAAAAGAATGGGTGAATTTTAGATAGTTTATGGTCCCGAAAAAGAAAAAAATGGGATTTATCTTGGAAGCCTAAAAGGCCATGCCCCAGATGCTTTTTCTTCATTATTGGAGAATTTTGTGACTCCTTTTTTATTTTCTTTGTTGGGGAATTGGAATTTGGGTGCCCAAGTAGTGGAAAAGAAGGAGGTTCTAGAATAAACCAATTTTAGAGTGCCTTATTTATTGCTTGCAGGTGAAGCTACGCCCTAATTTTTGGACTAGTTTTTGATGAATTTTCTACAAATTGAATGATGATTCC
Organism: Sequoia sempervirens; assembly: GCA_007258455.2. Lineage (NCBI taxonomy): Eukaryota > Viridiplantae > Streptophyta > Pinopsida > Cupressales > Cupressaceae > Sequoia > Sequoia sempervirens. Next base: position 7,941,884 of record VDFB02000020.1, on the reverse strand, counting down.
ATTTCCCAAATGAATAGAAGAAGCTTGATGTTGAAAAGATAAAGAAAAGATGAAGGATTTTAATTCAAAACCAGGGCATACCTTTCCTAGGCATCCATGAGAGAAGGAGAGATAATTTTTTGCTGTTATGTGTTGCTTGTAGTTTCTTTTTTGGAAATTTCAAAGAGTTTTTGCATTGTTTTGTTTGTAAGAGGAGAAAAACTTATACCCGATTTGACCGGGTAGTGTTTTTTGCAAATGGAAGTAGTTGTAATAGGAGATGCTTGTAATTTTTAATCTTTTTGCAGACGAGAATGAAAATACCATGTTTATTTGCTGCTAAAGTTGCTTTTTGCTGCATTTTATTTCTTTTGAATAGTGTAACAGAATGGTTTGTGCTGCAACAATTGACAGCCTGAAAAGGCTCTCGGTTGTTGGCTGCATTATAGACTGTATTGTGTTTTCCCAGACTATCACCTGCTGAAATCTTCAGATTTGACCTAGGAACATAAAAAATGGGGAAAAAGGTTGTGTTGTATAGGGGCTTGCCTAAGTAAAACCCCATGTTAGTATTCGTAATTCCACATATAGTAATTGATGATGATCAAGAGAGCATGCCCTAGGTCAGATAGAGGCCAAAACAACAATAATTGACTGAAATGATGAATGGTAAATGCCAATATTACCTTGGTGTGAAACCCTTGATGAAGTGATGTCACAAAAGTTACCACAAAATTTTATTGTGTTGAATGAAAATGACCACTGAGAGGGGTGGAGGTGAATCAGTTGTATCTAATAAAAACATCAAAACCCTCAACATTAATCGGATCCATATGCATTCATTAAACCCTTGTTCTATTATAATGATTGATCATGAAATGCAGATAATATAAACTAAAATAACAACACCATACATAAGAGAACACTAGATTTACATGAAAAACCCAATGAGGTAAAAAACATAGTGAGGATTAGCTCATAATATAAGTAATTAAAAAATTGATACTAAAGGGCTCACTACTAGAATAGGACACATTATCCAAAAAGGATCATTGCCACAAAAAGAGGTACAAGAAGATAGAAGAGAAATGTTACATAGAGAACACTTTCTCAATGCAACAATGAATCCACCACAATGCTCCAACACTTTTGTGGTCTTATTTGAATAATTTCGGACACCTTCGGCTCATTGCATTCATGAATGCAATACATTAAAGTTTGCATTGCTTTGCTCAAATTTGCATCATACACATATCATTTGCATTGATCTCACATATATCTTGCTTCTCTCTTCATGCACACACAACTCACAACAACTACACTCTTATTTATATCAACTTCAACCTTAAACATCTTCTCTAAGGTTGAATTTCTAACTATTATATTTAAAAATTCAAATTAGGTTGGCACCTAAACATTCCCGTGGTGGATATGAATAAAATGGGACCAAAACAACAGTTAATCAAGATGCAAAATTAAGTCTTATATGTCATGCTATGCATCCATTAATACTTGAACATTTCCAAATGTAGTGTAGACACCAAGTTGGTCATTACCTATGAAAACACATTAAGCATGAACTAAACACTTCTCAAACTTTTGATACACTTAACCATGAATCCTCTTGACACAAAAAAGAGAGAAAAACCATTAAATCTCCTTCAAAACCACAAGTTTTGAAAAGAAACTGCAGAGAAATGTGGAGCAAATACATTTCTCCCCGACACCTTTGTATAACATTGCAAAACCAATTCTCATACTGGTAAACACAACTTCCTTTCACCAATGATCCATAACCCAAAATTCTAAATATAACAACCTCTCATAGCCTTGAACAACATACTAAATTCATACGGGCATAGAATCAATATAAAAGAAACATGGAGCACGATCTAGAGCACATTCTAAACACTTGCACAACACTAATTTCTCTATTTATCAAATTTTCTCAAAAGTACTTGGAAATCAAGTACCAAAGACATCATCTCAGCTCATTACTTCATTCCAACTCATCTCTAGATATTGCAACAAAAAGATATCTCCATGTACTCACAACACTTCCTCGATAACTCAACTACACATGGACACCTACAACAACCAATTTTCCTCTTCTTTTCAATTTTCTTAATATCCTAGACATTTTCTTCATGTAACAACATAGTTGACATCAATGAAAAAACCAATCAGTAGACATCTTGTTGAAATAAATGACAACACCTTCATACTTGCAACAATCTCCCCCTTTGTCGTTGATGGCAACACATGATGTGAAAAGCCATTAAAGACAACTCAACAACTCTGAACGTACTTTCTTTTCTCCTTGTTTGACAATGTGTAAAACTTTCTCCACTAATACCTTACACTCTTTCACATGATACTTTCTCCCCCTTTGACATTAATGGAAAAGGATAAAGTTTTTGCATTATTCTCCCCTTTGACACTGAACCAACATACCTGCTCTAAATACCCCCCCTTAGGAGTATACCAAATCAAATCAACAACTTAATGACAACACATGACACTACCTACTCCCCTAAAAGGTAGCCACCAAATTTAGTCTAGACAAGGAATAGAACCATAGATTCATTGGACTGATGCATCTCCATATGCATCTAGTTCAATGAAGGAGAGGTAATAACCCCCAACCTCTCCCAAAGATACTCAAAAGTATCCTTAGGAAGAGCCTTAGTAAATATGTCAGCAATATGATCCTTTGTAGGTACATACTCAAGTTTCACCTCCTCTATAACCTTCTCTCTCAGAAAGTGATACCTAATAGATATATGCTTTGTCCTTGAATGCATCACTAGATTCTTTGAAATATTAATTACACTTGTATTGTCACAAAAGATAGAAATAGGCTCGTCATGTACAACTCTAATATCCTTCAATGTCTATCTCATCCACAACACCTGTGTATAGCATGATGTTGCTATAATATACTTAGCCTCTACAGTAGAAAAATAAATTGAATCTTACTTCTTACTCAACCATGACACCAATCTACATCCAAGAAATAATGCACCACCACTTGTACTTTTCTGATCATCAACACAACTAGCCCAATTAGCATCTGTATAAGCACTTAAAGTGAAATTAGTATCCTTAGGATACCATAAGCCATAATCCAGAGTGCCTCTTAAATATCTAAATATCCTCTTTATTGCTACAACATGTGTTTCTCTACGATCTTCTTGAAATTTAGCCACAAGACCAACTACATGCATGATATTTGGTCTAGTAGCAGTTAGATATAGTAGTCCACCAATAATAGATCTATATTTTCTCTGATAAGCCTTAGGTGAATCATCATCTTTGCTCAATTTACAACCGGTCACCATAGGAGTGCATACTGGTTTGGATTCATCCATTCCAAACTTCTTCAACATCTCTTTAGCATACCTAGATTGTGAAATGAAAATCCCTTTATCTTTTTGATTGATTTGTAGCCCAACAAAGAAATTCATCTCCCCAAACATTGACATTTCAAACTCTTTTTGCATCTCTTCAAAAAATTTCTTACACATAGCTTCATTTCCTCCAAAGATAATATCATCCACATATACAACCACTATCAAGATCTTGTATTCCTCAATTTTGCAATAAAGATTACTATCTGTAGTTGCCCTTACTTAATCCTTGTTCTAACAAATATTTTTCCAATCTTGCATACCAAGCTCTGGGAGCTTGCTTCAATCCATCTAGTGCCTTATTTAATTTACATACCATATTTGGTTGATCTGATAACTAAAATCCTTTTGGTTGTTCCATACAAACTTTTTCTTCCAATTCACCATTCAAAAAAGAAAACTTCACATCCATTTGATAAACTTTAAAGTATTTGTATGCTACAAATGCCAAAACCATTCTAATAGCTTCCATCCTAGCCATAGGAGCAAACATCGCCTCAAATTCTATTCCTTCTACTTATTAGTAACCCTTACACACAAGTATTGCCTTATTCCTTACCGCTTCTCCATTCTCATTTAGTATGTTTCTAAAAACCCACTTAGTTCCAATTATATTCTTGTTTTCCGGTCTAGGAACCAATTCCCAAGTTTGATTTTTCTCAATTTTCATAAGTTATTCTTCCATTGCCTTCATCCAATGTTCATCCTTGCATGCTTCACTCACAGTTTTAGGTTCAACTTTAGAAAGTAAACATAGATTTACCTCAACTTCAGTAGCTTTTCTTCTTGTCAATACACCTTTCCTTTTGTCTCCAATGATTTTTTCTTCGGAATGATTCCTTTGCATGTACTTAGGGGTCTTAGGGGTCATCTCTGAAGCTTCTTCCTCTTCATTCTGCACTTGTTCTTCATCAACTTTTTCTTCTTCTATTTCTCTACAATTAGGTTCATCTAAAATCAAAGATACTATGTAAGGGGTAAGTTGATAAGCGTGAAGAAATAAAACATGAATGGATTAAACTAATCTAATTCAAATGAAATATTGAGATTCATACCCATTACTTATGAAATGAATTTCTTAAGCTAATGAAATCAAATAACAAAATCTTAAGATAACATAATGAATTCAAAAAAAAGAAAAGTTTACCATCCCATGTTAAAGTGTATTCACAATGATGTTGGATTGGTGTTGTATCAATGCGAAGCCTCCATTTATGTGTTTCCAAATCTCCAAATGTGTGTGTGTTGATCGAAGATGTTTGTCAATGTTCTCAAGAAATCAATTGTAATTTCAGCGTTACTTCGTTGTGCAAAAGATGTCAATTCTCTTATCATTTTTTAGGATGAAGAGGATTTTTATATAGATTTTGTGTTTTGAAATGAACAATTGAGGTCACATAGTAGAATATCCTGATCAACGGTTCAAAACCGTTGAGAGGAATTAGATGGGAAGAATTAGTGGATTTTGATTACGTAATTGGTGTGATTGATGAAATCAATTTGAGTGTTTAGTGGAATTGAGGAAATAAATTGCCTAATTTGTGGAATTGAGGAAATCACGGTGAGCCTTCAGTGGGATTGAAGAATAGATGAATCAGTTAAGAAATAGATGAATCGGTCAGTCAATCAGAGTGAGCAATCAAGGGATCATAATTTTCTCAATCATGAAAGTGGGGAAGGGTAACTAATTAATTGAATTAATTAATTAATCTTTTTGGAGTTGAATGTGTAAGTCATGTTTGATTTTACAAACAAAATTGTATTTGTTTGTTTGACCTCTTTGGATGATGTTCGAATAATTTATTTAATTATTATTTTTTAATCAAAAGTGGTCAAGCCACTATATTATATTATTTATATTTAATATGTACATAACCTTGATTCAAAAGGGCATACCGGTAGGAAAGAATCGAGAAGAAAAACTTCGGTTATAGCCCAAAAAGTTACATGATTTGGATACAAAGCCCAAATAATTACATAGATACAAAATTATCATCCATCTATGCTTTGATACAACAACATTCTACACCTATATACATTTTGTCAATACACTTCCAATGCTGCACCATTTTAACCTAGGAGTGAGGATTCATTAAGATATTTCATAATCCTCTTTAAAAAAATACCCAAAATATTCTTCAGATTCTGCTTCAATGTGCATGTGTACCAGCAAACCATTTTTGCTAGCCATTACCCATGTCCTTAACCATATTCAAGTTTAGGGGAAAGTGATTTAATTAAACTATTAAGTGGTAATAATTTAATTGATTTAGGGGAATAGGGTAAATTAGTGACATAATTAAATAATTGATATTATTTCATTAATCAAGAGAAATAAAGTTAGATTAGGACTTTATTAAATAAATGAGATTTATTTAATTAGTCAAAAATGATGAAAAAGTGAATTAATTAAATAATGTAATATTATTCAATTAATAGAGGAAATTAGGGTATTTTATGTAATTGATGTGAAATGCAATTATATTAGATGTTAATGATGTTGATGATGAGAAAATGTCATTTAGGATGTGTGATATGTGTTAGGTCATTTTTACATGTCTACATTTTCCCCCTCTTTGAGACAAAGTACTGATTGCTTTGTTTCAAAGATTTTGATGTTAAGATCAAGATTTAAATTTTTTTCTATGTCCCATTGTGCCCTAGCAGTCAATGGAAAGATGGTAGGACACTAAGCTGACCCCTCGAGAGGTTGGCCGAAAAAATCAATTTTCTAGTCGAGCTTGTGACAATGTTTTATTTCAGTTCAAATGGATAGAGGACGAAAAATTAAGTTTATAGGACCCTCTTTGGTAGTTCAAATGTTCCCAAGAGCTCGTATTTTCAACCTAGAGGGTTTCCTAGGTAAAAAATTAGGGTTTGAGGGGTTAAAATAGGTAATTAGGGTTTAATTTACCTCATTTTCATTTTGATTCTATAGTTATTTCTTGCCTTTGGATTTCTTGATTTTGCAATTGTCGAGGAGCTATGGTGAGGATTTGAGAAGCCACACATCACACAGATCTGGTTCATGAATTCAGGTGGCCTGCGGGCGTTGGTGCACCGATATGTACACTTTCCTTTCCTATTTTTGACTTTATATTTTTGAGTAATTAATGCATGAAAATTTGTTAGGCGTAAGTGGTGATTCTATGTTTTCTATGATTTTGCATCATTTTAGCCACTTTTGTTATTCTTGAATGGATTGCTTTTGAGTTTTCTGCTGACACTCAATTTATTTATTCAGTTTTGACTCAAATGTTCCTATTTGTTTTCACATTTGTTTAAAATCTTCGCTTTTGAATTTTTTTTCATGTATAATGTTGCCATTGTAAAAAAAATTGCTTTTGAGATACTTGTTCACTTTTTCCATTTTGAGCACTTTTGATTTTATTTACCACCTTTGTCAAAAATAGTTTCGCTTTGACTGTTTTAACCGCTTTTGCTGATTTTGGAATTTTGAGCTAGTTTGTTTGCAGTTTCAGGCTCATTTCATGTTTTCATAGAAAATTGTTGACGTCGTGGGTTGAATGGTTGTAGGAAATTCTCAAATCACTTTACTTGAGGGAGCGACGACTGTACAAGTTGTTTGATTTGATCACTGGGTTCCATGGGGTTGAGCGAAATATCCTAGAAGTTATTGGAATTTGAAATGCTATTGTACTTTGACATATCTATATATGTTAGTGATTAGATACCATAGAGTGATGATGATCACTCTCATTGAGAGGTGGCAGTCTAAGTCAAAGTCCTTTAATTTTCCTACAGATGAGGTCACCATCACCTTAGAGGATATATGGAAGATTCTCCGTGTTTCGATTCATGGAGAGATCATGACCTATTATGTACGATAGGGTACACGTGGTATGTGTTAAGTCCTTGGTGTTAGACATCTTCGGGTTCAGGAGTCAGAGATAGACCGGTCTCCATTTGTGGGAAGTGCAGATCCCATTTCCTTGGTTCTTTATGCTTTGATCTTGGGGCTCGTCATTCTGGATCGGTGAGGTAGACAGTTTCGCATCGATTGGGGTGTATGAATTGAGTAGATGTTCGAGCATGGCACTAGGTATGCATGGGGCTTGTGTCTCCTTACACATCTTTACAGAGACATGCATGAGGTCACCTATTGTGGAGGTAGTTCCATTTCTGCTGGGGTTACCTTACTGCATGTGTAGGCCTAAGAGAATATCCTAGTTACCAAGCCTTATGGTATTTTGGATCAGGATCTAGAGGATCCCTACTCTTACAGATACGATGATTTTCCTCATTACACTTGGCCTGGCCAGCTACATTATTGGTATCGAGTTAGTGATGACATGTTTGGTTTTGTCTAAAGGCCATGGTTGGATTGTGATGTATGGCATGATGATCAGGAGTAGCTACCATTTGGAAGGTAGACACAATGGTTGATCGACCGTGTACATTCTTTGCTTGAGAGATATCTACCCGATCGAGTGCTTCGTCAGTTTGGTGAGAGACATATCCATTTTAGAGATGATTACCAGGATCATTTTGATAGGACCACTCAAGAGGTCCAAATGTGGGGATTGTAGGCTAATTGTGACGTAGCCATGGCATATTTTAGAGCACTTTTTCCATTCGGATGGGGGTGGCCTATTGGACATACAGATCCTAGTACCACCCTATATTATGATTAGTGGTTAGCTCGATGGGTTCCTCTTAGGTTTATAGATCCTACTAGCGTTGTGCTAGCTATTGGGAGAGAAGGAATTTCCAGCCATTTTGGGGAGAGATAGTGAACTAGGATCATTGTGGAGTAGCTGGAAAGAGTGAGGCAGGATGGTTAGCAAGATCAACATGATGATCCTATGGAGCAGGATCAGGTACCATGTCCTCCTCCTCCACTTGGGGATGCAATGGTAGTAGCATAGCTAGTATAGTTGACAACAACCAGGGATACATAGATTTTCAGGAGATAGGTTGCAGAGGCATAGGTTGCAGCTTTGACTATGGAGAGATATGTTACTAGACAATAGAGAGATGCAACTAAATAGGAGAGAGTGACAACAAAGATTATTTTTAGAGATCTCATTGGTTGCATTGATTCCTATGGCTTAGCATCAAGTTGAGTGAGAGCAGTTGGTATAGAAGGTGAATTATTATCAGAAAATTTATAAGTCCTTTGTACCCATAGCTTAACAACGACCACATTTCAAAGAGCCTAGGATAGCTATAGGTGTAGAGTCAAGTGGACATTCTGTTAGGCATCTTGATCATCTGCAGCCTTCTCCTCACTCAAGCCATGATCCTCACAGGTCTCCTCTCCGAGATGGCCATCAGGGTTCATTATATTTTGATCTATTGAGGCCTCGTATATATGTATTCTTTTGTATATGATGTCACACATGTTATTTGATGGTGTACTTGATATTTTTAGTTTTGATGATATATGAGATATACCAGGTTTCAATTTGGCTTTATTATGTAGTATGAGATGATTATGGATGATGATGTATGCTCATGTTTTTTGTATTTTTATGATGTATGCATATGTTGTGGATGGTGAATGATTTATATATCTATATGATGGATGTTGATATCTATGATGGATGATGATATCTTATATATGTGATGTATGATGTTTTTATTGCTTTGTTATGGTCATGATATGTACTGATGAATTTGTGGATGCAGGATGAATGTGGTACAAATGTTATTATGATGTAGGATGGATGTTTGTTAGTTAGAAGAAGTGTTTTGGATGATTTAGAGATGGATAGAAATTTGATGTTGTTAGTTATCGAAGAGTTTCTTTTTCTTTGCATAGAAGCTTCATATTTTTAACAATCCTTTTTGATGTAGCAAACAAACATGATGCACTAGGGTATAAATAAACAAGGTTGCTTTGTATCCATTGCATGGACTTTGACTCAACACACAAAGAATACTCTTGCTCATACCAGACATACAAAACATTGTTAGGATATATGGTTGAGTTGTGTTAAAAAAATTCAGACCAGTTACATAGAGAGGTATGTAATACCTAACATGCAACTGCTACCCGAATTTTCTTAAAACAACTTCCATACATAAAACAAAGCAAGTATTCATTATGGTAGTATCACAAAAACATCTTTCAAACATCCTCGACAGTTAATACCACCATTCCTTCTTCTCTAGATCCTTATGGACATCCTCGAGATATCTCTGGAATGTGGTATTATGATAAATCAAAAAGATAAGACTATAAAAAGATAAACAATGTTGTGGTATCACTTTCCATATTTGTTGATGTTTCATGATGAAATCCATTGATTATGTCTATCATAGGAATGTTTTATATGTTAAGACTCATGTTTAGGATTGTTGATATGATTTTCAAGTGGGTATGGTAGTCTATACTTAGGAATTGTTTTCACTTTATATTTTTTTAATCATTTCGATCTCCAATTTGGAATTTTTGATTTGGATGTTTGTTTTGTTTTTTTTTTATGTTTTCAAAGGGTGAGTGTGACAATTATTTATTTTGGATGAAATTTTTTATTGTTGTTGGTGGTGTAGAAGCACCAATTCAAGTTAGGTAAATTGGGTCAAGTGATGGGTTCTTAGGTGTTTTGGGTCATTTGAATGTAATAAGGCCATTCATAGGATTTTGTGGTTATTTGAGTCATTTTGGGCAACAAAGGTAAAAGTTGCAAATCATGTCAAAAAGTTGTCAAGGAGGGTAAAATGACATTTTTCTTGTTTGGAGTCATGTTATTAGGTTTAATAGGGTCTAATTATACCATTTCTAATGTTTTAGGATGGCTAGAGTGAGTTAGGGGTTAGTTGTACCAAAATTGAAAAAATTGCAAAACGATGTTGAAATGTTGTCAATGAAAAAATATAAAAGTTGTAAAGAGGGAAGCCAACAGTCATTTGGGTTTGAAAATTAGTTGTAACTGTTGAATGTGGTTGAAGAAACTTTAAAAAAGGCTTGTGAACTTGAAGGGATGGGTTGGAGAAGTTGATCATTGGGAAAAAGCAATAAAATTCATTGTTTTTCCTTGCAAATTATGTATTTTTCTAGAAATTCTGAGGTTTTCTTGAACTGTATGGTTTCGTACAAAGTGATCTTGCTTTATTATGGATTGAATCTGGTGGGAAGTAGACTTAAATCCATTTTAGATTTTTTTTGGATCATTTTCATTAGGTTTCGTGTATCTTAGAGGTGATTTACCTAGAACCGACCTTTATACCCTGTTTAAGGGTTTTGATTGTGTTAAAATGAGATTTTAAGCCTTTCCACCCACTTATTTTTTCTATAACTCAATGGAAAGGCATAATTTGGTGTAGGTAACATGTGTACAAGGTTGCATGAGCAAGGGAGGTGAATAGATGGTTTTTAGATGATGCCCTAGGTCTGAAAATGGAGGATTTTGAATGAATTTGTGAGGTTTGAGTGGTGAAATGTGAGTAATTTGTGGGGGAAGCAATATTTTAAGGTATTTTGAATTTGTGAATACCTTTTTAAGGTTTATTGAGGGAGATTTCTGCATTAAATTCTAATGTTGGGGTCACCATGGACGAAAGTGATTTTGAAGAGGAAGAAACTTCCAGTGAAGAGGAAGAGTTGGATCCAGAGGATGTGAGGATGATGAAGCTTTTGAAGGAAGTGAAAGGTGATGGACATAGAAAAATGGATTTTCCTATGTATGGAGGTAAACTAGATGGTGAAGAGATCTTAGACTAGATAGGAGCCATAGAGAATTACTTTGAAAGTGAAGAAGTGGATGAAGATCACAAGGTGAAGAAGGCTAAGACTAAGTTGAAAGGGCATGCTTTGCTATGGTGGAACTTTATGCAAGATGAAGGTAGAAAAAGGGGAAGACTAAGATTACTTCTTGGGAGAGAATGAAGGAAAAAATAAAAGGTAAGTTCCTTCCTAATGATTACAATGTTCAATTGCTTAAAAAACTTCAAATCTTAAGCAAAATGATCTAGATGTGCAAGCATACACCGAGGAGTTCTATAGGTTAAGTATAAGGAAAAAACATGAGGAAGATGAGGAAGAAAAAGTAGCTAGATATCTTAATGGACCGAGGTATAATATTCAGGATGAAATAAGCTTGATGACACCAAAAACAATTGAACAATGTTTTCAAATGGCTATAAGGGCAGAAGAAAAACTCAAGAGGAAGCAAGAGAAATCAATTAGAGGTAGAGGCAATACTTCTAGAGGCAAAGGAACGTTTTCTACTCCAAAACAGTCCAACAAGACCAAGAAGATGTTGATAAAGGTAAAGAACAAGTGGTTGAATCTAGAGGTGGATGGAGAGGTGGAAGAACAAGCTTTAGGTGCAGATATATAGATCAAGGAAGAGGTTATAATATGTTTTTAGGAAGGTGTTACAACTATGGTGAATTTGGTAATCCATCCTTTAAGTTTCCTAAAAATTTTGGTGCTACTTCAAGTGGGAGTGAGAAAAGAGGTGAAAAGAGAGTTCAAATTGTGCAAGAAGATGAAGGGGAAAGTGTCAATTCTTGAAGTCATGTTGTTGAACCAAAAGTTGGTGAATCTTTGATGCTGAGAAGACAACTCTTGAAGGCCTCCAAGGAGAAAGAACCAATGAAAAGAAGAAATATTTTCAAGACCACATGCAAGAGAAAAAGGTAAGATATGCAAGGTATTAATAGATTCTGGTTCCACTGATAATATAATATCAAGAGAAATGGTAGATAAGTTGAATTTGGTGAAAGTACCTCATGAAACACCCTATAAGGTGCCATGGTTAAATGGTGATCAACCACTTCTAGTTAATGAGTGGGCTTTAGTTGAGTTTCAGATTGGAGGGTACAAAGATAGGGTACTTTGTGATGTTCTAACAATGGAATGTTGCCATTTGTTGCTTGGAAGACCATGGAAATTTGATAAACATGCCATGTATGATGGAAGGGCTAATACATATCAGATTGAACATGATGGGAACACATTTACCTTGATGCCATTGCAAGAGAAAGTCAAGGAGCAGACAAGGGAAGTAAAAGTAATCATGATGGGTAACAAAGAGTTTGTGCAAGTTTAGAGTGAAAGGGAGATGAAGGTTATAGCAACTCCAAAGATGTAAGAGGCCATGACAGTGAGCTTGCAGAATGATGCCATGTTGAAGGGAAAGGATGGTGAGTTGCTGATGAAATATAATCATGGAAAGGTCAAGGGTGAATTGGTGTTGAAGGATCAAGATGGATTTATGAAGCATGATAGAATTGTGGTTGGGACAGTGCTTTGTCCACTTGTTGGGAGAAAGGTTGGTGGGAAGTTGTATTCTGCCTATACAGAGGTTAGTAACTCATATAAAACAATGATATTTGGGTCAGAGAACCTAAGAAGAGATGTAAAGACAAAGGGTGAAGTAAAAACAAGTGTTTGGACAAAGAACATGAATGAATTCAAGCATGAAGGGGTAATGAAGTAGAGAGTTCACGGGACAAGAGGTAAGTGTTTGTTTGTAGGTGCTCAAGCAAGGATGACATCAATTTTATACGAGGATAATGGTAGAAGGCATGGGGTGGGACTGTTTGTCAGGGAGAGGCAATGTCAAGGTAGCATCAAGTGTAACAATGAAAATAATAAAGAAAGAATAGGGTATTTGAACCAATGGATGATATTTCCAAACCAAGGAGAAATTGGAGGAAAAAGAGATGTTGAAAAGGAGCAAGGTTCAAGGAAGTGCAGTCCTCATGGGACATGAGGTTTTCTTTTAGGCGGGTTGTATGGTGTAGGAGCACCAAGTCATGTTAGGTAAATTGGTTCAAGTGATAGATTCTTAGGTGTTTTGGTAATTTCAATGTAATAATTCCATGATAAATCCATTCTTATGGTTCTGTGGTTATTGAAGTTGTTTTGGGCAACAAAGGTAAAAGTTGCAAATCATGTCAAAAAGTTGTCAATCTTGATAAAAGTTGTCAAGGAGGGTAAAATGGAAATTTTATTGTTTGGAGTCATGTTATTAGGTTTAATAAGGTCTAATTATACCATTTATAATTTTTTAGGATGGTTAGAGTGAGGTAGGGGTCAGTTGTGCCAAAATTGCAAAAATTGCAAAACAATGTTGAAATGTTGTCAATGAAAAATGTAAAAGTTGTTAAGAGGGAAGCCAACAGTCATTTGGGTTTGAAAAGAAGTTGTAACTATTGAATGTGGTTGGAGAAACTTTAAAAAATTCTTGTGAACTCGAAGGGATGGGTTGGAAAAGTTGAACAAATGTTGGGAAAAAGCAATAAAATTCATTATTTTTCCTTGCAAATTCTGTACTTGTCTAGAAATTCTGAGGTTTTCTTGAACTGTACAGTTTCGTACAGAGTGATATTTCTTTCTTATGGATTGAATCTAGTGGGAAGAATAATTAAATCCATTTTAGATTTGGTTTGGATCATTTTCACTAGGTTTTGTGCATCTTAGAGGTCATTTACTGAAAACTGGCCTATATACCCTATTTAAGGGTTTTGAGTGTGTTAAAATGAGATTTTAAGCCCTTCCACCCACTGTTTTCTTATGTAACTTGGTGGAAAGGCATAATTGGGTGTAGGGAACATGTGTGCAGGGTTGCATGAGCAAGGGTGGAAAATAGAGGGTTTTTAGATGATGCCCTAGGTCTGAAAAAATGGAGGATTTTGAATGAATTTGTGAGGTTTGAGCGGTGAAATGTGAGTAATTTATGGGGGAAGAAATATTTTAAGGTATTTTGAGTTTTTTCAGACCTTTTTAAGGTCAATTGAGGCTTTCGTTGATTGTGGGAAAATCTGGAAAATAGTTTTTCAATAAACCCTTATGAAATTTGTGGAAAGAGAGGGTTTTGGGGTTAATGTTGTTGGAGGGCTTATCACACCCTAAAAGTGGTGGATTTTGTGGTTTGGAAGATTTGTTAATGCTTCCCAATGGTGATTTTCACTTGGAGAGGAGAATAAATATGGGTTGCTTTGAAAAATAGGCCTATTTGGCCATGTTGGACAATGTGGTTGCATGAAATAGAAGGTGTTGGTCTAAAGTAAGTCAATGTGGAGTTGATACATGTTATTTAAGGGGTTAAAGGGTCCTTGAAAACACCAAGGTTTTGTTGGATGGTTGAGTAGATTGAGAGTTGGGGTCTAGGAACCCTAGTTGCACACCTACTAGGAAATTGCAAGGAATAGTGAAGAACTTGAATGGTGGGGTTTTGTGACTTGGAAAAGTGGTGAGTTGAGGTTGGTTTGTGATTGTGTGACTGAAGGCATTCCTTGATTGACATCAGTTGGTGAACCTTTTTGATTTTTTGGGTTTATTTCATGTTGCTTTTGTTGTTTTCAGGGGACTAACCTAGGGCCTTGGAGGCTCATCAAAGATGGCCTTTCCTACATTGTACATGCATAGGCTCATAGTTTTCTTGGTTTGATAAGAACATGTTTTTACCTTCTTCTTTTTTGAATGTTTGAGAATTTTGAATTTTTTGACTAAGTTAAAAGAAAGCATGATAAATACCTAAGGGGATTGACCTATAAGGTCTTGGGGGTTGATAAGCCTTGCCTACATTATGCACACAGAGACCACGTAGTTTGACTAGTGTTGAATCAAAAGCATAACATGTTTTTGGGATTTTGATGTTTTTTAATTTGTTTTGATTTTTGTTTGTTTTCTAGATGTTTTTTATTTTGATAGTTTTCAACCATGATGGGATGTACAGGTATCCAATTCATTGCTAGTTTTGAGAAGTTTCCCCCAGTTTGAGACAAGATTAACTTCACTAGAGGAGGCAGATGTTGATGGTGCAACAAGGTGCAATACTTAATCATTCATTGAGCCATGGTTGGACACACGTTTTTATTGTGGGATGAATGAGTGGATGCTTTAGATAGTGTTGATAGATAAAAATGCATGTGTGTTCAAATGTAGCGTCTGTTTTCCAAGTTTTCACTATGGTACCTATCCTAGAAGCACCAAAAAGTGGTTTTCATTTGAAGAACATTTTATTTCTCTTTATTGTTTTCTTGCTTTTTTATCTTTTTCACTAGGATACTTTGATTTTTTCAAGTATAGAACTTTTTAAGATGGTTGCTGTTCAACGGTTTAGCTAAAGGTTCTCCTTCAAGAGTAGACAATTGATAAGATCTAGAGCCATAGATTGCTATGATGATGAACAAACCTAACCAGTTGGGTTCAAACTTACCTTTGCCATCTTGATTTAGCTATACCTTCTGATTCTCTTTGAGTACCAAGTCACCAACTTGAAAGTTTTTATTTTTGATCTTTTTATTGTAGCTTCATTTGAGTCAATTCTAATAAACTTGAAGATGGTTTAATTTTCTAAAATTCCTTTCATCCAAGAGTTCCAACTTGTTTAATTGGTATACTCGATACTCTTCATTGTTGACCATGCCTTTTAGTGATATTTGCAGTGAGGGGATTTCAACTTTGATAGGTAAGACAACTTTAGATAGACCAAGGAAAAAGGTGTGGAACCTGTAGGTGTGCAAATATTGGTTTGATAAGCCCATAGGGTTGGGTTTAGTCACAAATTCCAATCATGACAGACGTCATTAACAATCTTTTTTAGTATCTTCAGGATGTTTTTAGACGCTTCAACCTGACTGTTTCCTTGGGGGTAATAGGGCGTGGAGAATTTGTGTTGGATAGAAAAATGGGAACAAAGCTCTTTGACATCTTGGTTTTTGAATGGGGTTTCATTGTCTGTTATGATGGTTTGGGGAATTCCATTTGAAAAATCAGATAATTCAAGATGAACTTGGATATTTGTTTCCCTGTGATGTATGTTAATGGAATTTCTTCTATCCATTTCGTGAAGTATTTGGTTGCGGTAATAATGAAATTATGCCCATTGGATGAAGCGAGAGAGATCTTACCTACCAAGTGTAATCCCCACTGCAAAAAAGGCCACAGAGTTGTGATAAGTTTTAGCTCCTGTGTTGGTGTGTGAACAAGGTCACCTTGTTCTTAGCAATTTTTGTACTAGGTTAGGTCCACTAGAGTGGGACCCACAAACGCCTTCGTGTACCTCTTGTAAGGTAGTTTGTACTTCTTCTATGTTAAAACATTGAAGTAACATACCATTTAAACTTTGAAGATATAACTTGTCTCCTAGGATTGTGAACCAGGAAGTCCTACGGGTAAAGGTTTTCTTTTGGGTTATTATCAATTCAGGTGTTATGATACCATGCTGGATATAATCAAATGTGTCTTGGTACCATGGTGAGTTAGGACCAACAACAACACACAAGTTAGTTCTCATTCTAGGACATAAAATGTTGGTATGAGAAATTTCTCCATAAGGAGTTTGTACTTTGGGATGTTTTGTTGAATATTGAAAAGTGAACCTATCATTGTCATAGCATCTATCGCTCTGTTGTTGATCTAGGGAACTGATTCAAAGGTGATGGTGACAAAATATTTTTTGAAACTTTCCACCATCCTTTTATATGGCATCATCTTGTGATCCTTTGTTTGATACTCATCATTTACTTGCCTCATCACTAGGTGAGAGTCTCCATAAACCTGCACTTATTTTATCCTCCATTCTATGGCCTTTTTGAGTCCTGTGATTAGTGCTTCAATTCCAAGATGTTATTTGTACACAGGAAAGAAATTTTGTAAGCCTTAGGTATACTATCTCCTTGTGGTGTGAGAAATGAGATACTTTCTCTTGAGTTGTGTTGAGTGTTGACTTCTCTTGATATTCAAAACTAGGGAGTTTTCACCTTTAGATTCCTCCTTTATTTTTCTCTTTTTAGGATTTGATTGAGCCACATCATGGTTTTCCCTAGGGGATCTTATTTTTATTTTTACATTATCTTTTTCAGTATTTCAACTAGAGGACACAATATCCCCTCCAAAATATGCTACTTGTTCAAGTTCTATGACAAACCATGCTTTATGATCTCCTGATGGTATATATGTTTGAAGTCCCATAAACTCTGCAATGGCTTCGTCATTTTGGAATTGATCCAAAATAGGCATATGATGTTGTTGGTCCCAATCTATCAACTATGGGTAGCAGAGGGGTAGGTTGTCATTATTATTCATAAATCTTATAGAAGTTGTTGAAATGGTCAATATAGCTATGGAATCATTCTCCCATTGAGTATTTAGGTCATCGAAGCAAGGAATCCCATTCATATGCATTAGATTTTGTTTGATAAGTATAGTATTTAAATATAGGTTTTCTAGGTTGAGTAGGGATTATACTCATTCTAAAGCTTTCAAATAGGTCATTGATTGGTAAGTCATTGTTTATATGATGGTAGGTATCCAATGTCTTAATGTTAGTAGAAGGAACTCTTTTCTCGAGAGAGGCACCACGTCTATTGAACCATAGCTTAGTCCCATGTTCTTATTTCTTTGTTCCACTATAATAGGTTCCATTCTTCCTTGTTTGTGTTGCCCAAGGCCACCTTTTCTAGTGTATCCCATTTTTTAGCTAGTTGATACCCTTTACTACTAGGATCAATAGGAATGTATTGTAGTTGTTCTAGTTGTTCTTGTTCTTCCTTGTAGATCATTGGCGAGAGTTCCTCTTTGAATATTTCCTCATCCTTCATATCTCCCTAGTTGGTAAAGATTGAGGGTCTTACTACCATTTCCACTTCCTGAACATGTTTGATCTCCTTAGGCCCTCCATAAACCTTTGGTGTTGAGGGAAGCATTCCAATAAAAAAAGCTTGATTGAAATGATAGTTTTTGTTACCTTTGTCAAGTACTTGAATCTTGAGATTAGATTTTGATTGTTCACTTGATGTGGTTTTAGTTGAGGTTGATGTTAGTGTCGATGATTCAACATATGAGGAGTGGAATCATATATCATTACTAGGTAATCACTAGATTTTTTTGTATTTTTCCTCCAATTTTTCATATTAGTGGAAGGGTTTAGGATCAACATATAATGTAACCTCCTTTCCTTCATGAGGAAATTTTAGACATAGGTGAAATGTCAAAGGAACTACTTGTAGTGTATGAATCCATGGGCATCCTAGAAGGAGGTTATATGGTAGCTCAAGGTCTAGTACTTGACATGTTTTTGTTGTTGTCGATCCTATCTATATGTGAAGCCTGATTGTCCCATCTAAATTACTTTGAAGGTCATCATAAGCTCTTATAATGATGCTTTTTCCCTTGTCAATTACCTCATCAAAATACCCCAATTGTTTCACAAATTTCAAGGTATAATTGTTTAGACCTACACCGTTATCTATCAATACTCTTTTGACCTTATGTTTGTGGACACCAACCTCTATATAGAGGGATTGGTTGTGGAATGATTTATGTGGAAGGTCTTTCTAAGAAAATTCTAAATGACGAGTAGCCGTGATTTTTCCAACCATGGATTGAAACCAATCAGGCTTGAGGTCATTAGGGATTGATGCTTCCAAATCTTTCTCTAGTATTTCATTATGCGCATGTGATAATTTCAACAACTCTAGGATGGAGATCAAAGGGGGGGTCTTCTTCAATTGTTCCATAATACTATAGTCATTGGATGAGTTAATTGTGGGTTTAGGCGGGGCTCCTTGTATTGTTACTTTCCCTGGACGGGTAGTCAATAAAATGAATCCAATGTTGAACAATTTCAAGACTTGTTTGAGATATATCCATTGCACTACAAAAAAACTTGCATGGTAAAGAAAATGAACCTAAGGTAAGACATGTGCACGTAAAAAATTTTCACTCAAGGTTTGTACAATATATTTAATGCTTTTACTTGGTTTAATGTACATGTACACAATGTATATATAATTTTAAATTCAAACTCACCTGTGGGAAACAACATTCCATCTCTTGTTTCAAGTTTTGTTAGCTTATTCCTCTCTTTTGTGCAACACAGTAAATAATAGCTAACACCTATGTTTTCAGGCTCTGCTATGACTGCAAAAAAATATCTTGTACACCAAATTTACACATGGAAAATTTGTAAAAAAATTAGAATTGTCTAGACTTTAAAGATCATTAAATTTATATAATAAAAATTATCATTGAAAACTTACACATGTACCTTTTCTAACCAATCTTGAAATATGGTCATAATCAATTAAAATCAAGGGAATCTCTTCAAATCTGTCATCCTCATTTTTGTCATATGTGTCTGAAACAAATAATGGCACCATATTACATCTACTAACATGTCCAAGTCCTTGGTTGTTTCATGCATCAATGTTTCCCAAAATGTACTCAGAGCAGAAAGAGGAGTAATCCCTTGTGTATCTTGTCCATCCAAGAAGATTATCTAAACTCATAACACAATGCAAATATCTTATTTTTTCTACCCTCTCGCATCCATACATTGATCTTCTGTCCACACCTAGATACGTGTAGAAACAAACTTATGTGAACAAACATGCATATATATATTAAATTTCAAATTTCAAATGTAATTTATACATACCTAATATCTCCCAAAGAACTCTATGTGGAATGTTTTGGTTCATTCCTGAAGATGTGCTGACCTCATTTGATGCAAAGTGTTTCTAACACCATTCAACAACATCATGTGCATTGTCTATACGATCTCCCGAATAACTCATTTGATGCTTTCTTAGAGCACATTTGATGCAAGCTCCTATGCCATCATGCTCACCCTTTCCATTCCCACTCTGAAAGAAACTCAAAACATGTGGTATATTGTAATTTTTATGATATCTACATAATGCATAGAATGGCCATGATGATTTGAATTGTGTCGCACATCCATCAAACCATACAAAATAATTTTTTATTTTTACACCCCTGCTTCTCAAATTATCAAATAAATTTTTAAAGCAATGTACAAAAATTGTGTCATGCTCTTTATCATCACTAATATAAAAGTGATATTCTTTCTTAATGACTCATTATTTATCTGTACTCTCAACACCATCCAATTCCAATTATGCATGTCGATAACACACATGAACCATAATAGTGATCTACTTTGAAAAGTAATATTCTGATTGAATCTCTTTTTGATGTACAAAAGAGTAATTTTCTGCAAAGTCAACTACTGATAGAACTGTTCCAAGTGGGAAAGTATCTCTTAATGTTTGAATTTTTTTGCTTTCCACTTAGCAAAAAATGCATGTTGTATGTATGGTTGTATCAAATTTCAAAAATCTTCCATAAATTTTCCAATAGGTATCTCCTCTTCTACATAGTTTAACCTTGTGGATTCTTTCCCAAAATTTGTTTGAAACTTTACATACTTGTAACTCTTGCAATTTATTGTCTTTGTTAGGTTAGTATCTTTGTTTCTCGAAGGAAATTTAACCAAATTTTCACATGTTTCAGAAAGTCCTTTTATGCAGTTTATTTGAGGTCCATTTTCATTCACATAACATGGATTTTATGAAAAAAATTACTTGTTTAGGAGGTTCATTTTGAAAACCATAACTTTCTTCTCTCATCTTTTGAAACACCTGATAGTAGAGATCAAATTCAATATGATAACGACAACAAGTTTCAAAAACCTTGTTTATATTCACATAATATGGCTTTAACCTTTCAGACATTGTTTTCCATATCTTTATATGAGGATAGCTATTAAAAAAGTTCATATGCATCTCAAGTTGTGTTATTTCTAGCCAATTTTTAATATGATTTTCATAAATATCAAGCCTAATCCTTTGTCTCATAACATCTCTACTATTTGATGATGGACGGGTTTGCTCAGTCCAAAAAATTGAGATCAAGTTCCTAACAACAACTTTAATCCTATTAGAGCAAGGAGCTCTACACATAATTGCCCAATTTCCTTTTGAACTATCATCCAAAACATTTCTCTTTTTCTCTTATTTTATTAGTGTGGTTCTACTACAACCAATTTCAGCCGAAAGTGTAGATATTTTTCTTTTTCTTGATATATCTTGATTTAAAATAGATGTCAACATCACCCTTCTTGTAATGACCTTATCCACTAATCAAGATCCTTTCCCGATGGAATCTAAACCTTTTTTAACATTTTCAATAATATATTTTTGTATTCTCATGGGTTTCCTCTTATTGGATGTCGAATGTACACCCAACAATTGTAATGTCTCTTTCAACTCATTATGAAGAAGTAAACGTGATAACAGTTGGGTTTTTTCAAGTGTTAATTCAAGATGATTGATATGATTATTGATTATTTCCTTTACAAATTTAGTCATTGACCTCCTACTAGTATTTGTAGGTTGGCTAGTATAACATTTTAGTTTCTCCATATCCATTTCAAGTAAATGATCTAAATTTCTATAAGAAATTTGTTTCCTCACCTTTTTAGCTAGATTTATATGCTTATCCATACCAATAGAAGGAAGAAATCCTAACCCCTCTCCAACATATATTGTTTGAACTTGGGCCTCCTCCCTATCTTCAACCATGTGTTCTTCAGCCTTGTTTGATCCAATATCTAGATTCGGCTCGACTTCTACTTGAGAACTTCCTGCTCGTTGAACCCTTTCTACATGTCACAAAATATTGTGCAAATAAAGTGAGATATGCTGCTATAAAGTGGAGTTGAACATATGAAATCAAATGAAATCAAAGATTCTTGAACTTAAGAATTCCATGGAATAAATGCAATTGGAAATAGATGATAAGGAATTTAGGATTGAAATGAGTTTAAAACTTCACTAGGTCAAGAACAAGTATTGCATATGAGTTTACATGTGCAAGCCAAAAAAGTGAGAGATGATGCTATAAGTGGAGTAGAACTTGAATTAAATGAAATCAAAGATTCTTGAACTTAAGAATTCCATGGAACAAATGGAACTGGAAATAAATGATAAGGAATTTAGGAAAAATGAGGTTTGAAGTTATGGAAACATTTGTCTATGAAAGATGACTATTTTTTATATTTTTCGAGGTATAAATGATGTCTAAGGATAATACCAAGATGAAGAACCAAAGTGACAATAGTCAAAATGTCAAAAGTGTCACAATGAGGTCAATATCTTGAGTATACACTAAGGTATGCACCAAATGTAATGCAAGTGTGAAATGATGGTGCCTATGTGAATGGAAATGTGACCTAAGAGGATGACTAAGGGTATGACAACTAAGAACCTTGTGGAAAATCTAAGGTAAGGTTGCTTGATCAAACTAATATAGCCAAGGTTAAAAATCTAATTTATCAAGACCTCATTGATCAGTAAGGACTAAATGACAAGTTGACAAAGGTGGTCTCAAATTAGAGACATGTGAGTTGAGGAGCCAACCTAAATGACAAAGGACTAAGATAATGGAAAAGTGAAGTCAAGATAAATCTTATTTTGAAACTATTTGGTTCTCTAAAGTCTAATAAGTTTCCAAAACCAAAACCTACAACACTTGGTGTATGCAAGCTAACAAATGACTTAATGTTTGACCAATGGAAATGCAAGTGTGAAAGGACATGATGGGTGTGAATGGTAATGTGACCTAATAGGATGACTAAGGGTATGAAAACTAAGCACCTTGTGGAAAATCTAAGGTAAGGTTGATTGATCAAACTAAGATATCCAAGGTTAAAAATCTGATTTAAAATCAAGACCTCAATGATGGTAAGGACTAAAATGACTAGTTGACAAAGGTGGTCTCAAACTAGAGCCTTGTGAGTTAAGGACCCAACATAAATGAAAAAGGACTAAGATAATGGAAAAGTGAAGTCAAGATAAATCTGAGTTTGAAACTATGTGGTGCTCTAAAGTTTGTTAAGTTTCCAAAGCCAAAACCTACAACAAGGTGTATGCAAGCTAACAAATGACTTAATGAATGACCTATGGAAAATTAAAGTGTGAAAGGATGATGGGTGTGAATGGTAATGTGACCTAATAGGATGAATAAGGGTATCACAACTAAGCACCTTGTTGAAAATATAAGGTAAGGTTGCTTGATCAAACTAAGATAGCCAAGGTTAAAAATTTGATTTATTAAGACCTCAATGATGGTAAGGACTAAAATGAATAGCTGAAAAAGGTGGTATCAAACTAGAGCCTTGTGAGTTGAGGAGCCAACCTAAATGAAAAAGGAATAAGATAATGGAAAAGTGAAGTCAAGATAAATCTGATTTTGAAACTATGGGGTGCTCTAAAGTTTGATAAGTTTGCAAAGCCAAAACCTACAACAAGGTGTATGTAAGCTAACAAATGACTTAATGTTTGACCTATGAAAAATTCAAGTGTGAAAGGATGATGGGTGTGAATGGTAATTTTAACTAAGAGGATGACTAAGGGTTTGACAACTAAGCACCTTGTGGAAAATCTAAGGTAAGGTTGCTTGATCAAACTAAGATAGCCAAGTTTAAAAATCTGATTTATCAAGACCTCATTGATCGGTAAGGACTAAAGTGACAAGCTGACAAAGGTGGTATCAAACTAGAGAATTGTGAGTTGAGGAGCCAACCTAAATGAAAAAGGAATAAGATAATAGAAAATTTAAGTCAAGATAAATCTAGTTTTGAAACTATGGGGTGCTCTAAAGTCTGATAAATTTCCAAAGCCAAAACCTAAAACACTTGGTGTATGCAAGATAACAAATGAATTAATGGTTGACCTATGGAAAATGAAAGTGTGAAAGGACATTATGGGTGTGAATGGTAATCTGAACTAAGAGGATGACTAAGGGTATGAAAACTAAGCACCTTGTGGAAAATCTAAGCTAAGGTTTCTTTATCAAACTAAGATAGCCAAGGTTAAAAATCTGATTTAAAATCAAGACCTCAGTGATGGTAAGGAATAAAATGACTAGATGAAAAAGGAGGTCTCAAACTAGAGCCTTGTGAGTTGAGGATCCAACCTAAATGACAAAGGACTAAGATAATGGAAAAGTGAAGTCAAGATAAATTTGATTTTGAAACTATGGGGTGCTCTAAAGTTTGATAAGTTTCCAAAGCCAAAACCTACATCAAGGTGTATGCAGGCTAACAAATGTCTTAATGTTTGACCTATGGAAAATGAAAGTGTGAAAGGATGATGGGTGTGAATGGTAATGTGACCTAAGAGGATGACTAAGGGTATGAAAACTAAGCACCTTGTTACAAATCTAAGGTAAGGTTGGTTGATCAAACTAAGATAGCCAAGGTTAAAAATCTGATTTATCAAGACCTAAATGATGGTCAGGACTAAAATGAATAGTTGACAAAGGTGGTCTCAAAATAGAGCCTTGTGAGCTGAGGAGCCAACCTAAATTCCAAGGACTAATACAATGGAAAAATGAAGTAAATATTAACTTGATTTTGAAACTATGGGGTGCTTTATAGTTTGATAATTTTCCAAAGCCAAAACCTATAGCAAGGAACATATGCAAGCTAATAAGTGGTCCTTAATGTTTGACCTATGGCACATGCAAGTAATGTAATGATCATGGAAGAATGGTTAGATGGATTGGAAATAGCAGGTCTAGAAGTTTGCAAGTATGTGATCAAAGGACAAGATGATGCTTAGGACTAATCATAAAATGGATTGTCAATTGTGGTTAACAATTTGTCTTGCTAAGTTTTGATTGATTTTTGACCAATTTTGGTGTGATTTTGTGAAATTGATCTTAGAAAACACAACAAAAAATTTAAAAACACTTTTTTGGTTTGATCTAAGTGTGGAAATGTATAATTGCAATGTGTATGAAAGGACTCATAAACAATGCATTGTAACCTAGGCTGAAAAGATATACTACTTGTTGACTCCCTACTTGGATTGCTCCAAACACTTAAACAAAGTGGACAACTAGAGATCTTGTTGATAGTAGCTCCCCCTTACACGACACGAGCACACCAAAATCTCTTACCTTTGAAGATCCTAAGATCTTATGAACCAAGGGAATTCCTGTCTCTACAATGAATAGTGGAATGTAGGGTGGCTTCAGAGGTCTGACCTCCTGCACCAACAAGTAAAAGGGTTTTTTGCCTTTAAAACAAGTGGTTCTTAATTTGTGTTTTGGGGTAATACTGGTGCCTATACATGTGGTGATATTAGCTCAATTAAGAGGCCTCCCAGTCCCTTTGTTAGAAATGATTTTAATGTATCTCATGGATATTGAGGGTTACACTAGTCGGTATAGGACATCCACACCATGTGATTGAAGACTTTCCCAACAATCACAATTATTTATATAGCGAACTGAAAAAAAGTACCGTTTGGGTCATTCCCTCTCACAAGTTGGGAGGCAAGCCCTCTAAGGGTAACAAATTAAGAAAAACATAATTTTTTTGATCTCTAAGATCACAAAAGGTGCGAGGAGAGAGAATACACAATATGTTTGCCTCACACTAGCATGATGTTCATTTTAAAAAGAAAAATCCCAAAACCAAATGTGTGGGTGATTATGCAAATTCCAAAAGATGTTTTTGATTCTCAAGATCACCAAACGGTGCGAGAGAAGAGCATACACACCTTAAGACAAGTTAAAAACCACAAGAAAATGAAGAAACTAGTTCTTTTTAAGCCCAAATCCAAATGTGAGAAAGACACTCAATGCAAGATTGTTGTCAATTTTAGGTCCCAAATGAGTGAAAATGCCAGTTCTTTTTAACCAATGAGTGAAGAAATGAAAGTTGTTGTAAATTTTAAGCCTAATGACATGTAAATTCAAGGTTAATTTTAAGGCCCATGAGTGTATGAAAATGAAACAAGATAGATAAGTTAGCAAGATCAAATGAAAATGCCTCATTTCCACCTATGCCACATGCTAGAAATCAGATGTCAATAACAGAAAACCCCTAGAAAACCATGATCAAGAAAGATAAACCCATGTATATAAAGATATAATAATTAATATTAACTTCCAATTTTTCTAACATGGTTTTCATAATTGGAAATAGATTTATAAGGAAAACATTTATGTGTTAATAAAGGTCCTAAACACATGAGAGAGAGAGAGAGAGAGAGAGATAGAGAGAGAGAGAAGAAATAAGCATATAAGTGGAGTCAAGAACAAATGAATTCAAAGATTCTTGAACTTAAGAATTCCATGGAACAAATGCAATTGGAAATAGATGATAACGAATTTAGGAAAAATTCAAAACTCCACTAGGTTGAACACAAGTGTATTGTATATGAGTTTAACATGCAAGCAAACAATGTGAGAGATGATGTTATACGTGGAGTAGAACTTTCAAATGACATCAATCTTGATTCTTGAACTTAAGAATTCCATGGAAAAAATAAAATTGGAAATAGATTCAATTTAAGGAAATGGAAAAATGAATTTTCAAAGTCAGTAGGTTTTATTTATTGGATACATGAATTTACATGCAAGCAAAGAAATTGAGAGATGGTGAGATATTTAAGTGGAGTTGAACAAATGATATAAAAGATTCTTGAACTTAAGAATTCCATGGAACAAATGCAGTTGGAAATAGATGATAAGAAATTTAGGCAAAGTAGTGAGGATGCTCTAGAGTGTTATTCAACAATGGTCCATTGTGCTCCATTTAGAGACAGTCTTTTTCACTAATCACACTAGGTTTCTCCACAGTAAATGTAACACGCCAACTGTTCTCGCTAGTAAATTTCCTAATTTTTCACTTTCAAGTAAATAAACTATGTTTCAAAACCATTGCAATAATTTTTTTCTTTTCTTAATAGATAACAAATGAACATATATGTCATAACAATAACCAAAATTTGATTTCATTTCCAAATAATAATAATCATGATATAATATTCAAATATTGTAGATAATTACATACATAGCTCAATCGAGCTTCAAAGCAATAGATACAAATGATCCAAGAATATTCTACCAAATTTGTTTGCTAATTATAGAGGAGAAGCATCTCTCATGCACTTTTTCGCCAACCAAAAACTCATATGCGATCCCCTACACATCTATCAATGGAAAGATGGCCCTACCCTTCGACGACGAGATTAGTGAAGAAAACTGGTAACATTAACCTTGGTGAGCTTAGTGATGTTTCCTACATATCCAAAACTTGTATCCCTTACAATCCTGATCTAGCATGTATACATGGAACATGATGAACTGACAATGGAGCCATAGGCAAACACACTACTTTGGCTAAATTATTCTCACTCAGTACTTCGAGTGACAATCATCCTTTTCAAATTCACTACCCTTGCTCATTCTACTTTAGACCATTATATCTATGCATAGGTAAACCTTCAATAGGTAATCCTAACCTCCAGTTTGACCTATTCCCTTTTCCAAAACTAGATAGCATCTCTACCAAATAAACATAAGAAATAGTATAAGTTACCCTCCCTTCAATGGATAACTTAACTCTAGGATTTAAATCATAAGCTATCCAAGTCCATATAACGTTTTCTTCACTAGATATGACAAATTTGTCATTCCTAGTATATAATACTAATGTTGTCAACAAAATATCCTTAATAAGGAGTAAATACAAGCACTTATATGGAAAACACATCAATCACAATATTTCCTCTTTATAAGAAAATATACTTTTCTCTAGTATAAGCAAACAAGACTTTTCTCTAATATAAGCATTCTACTACAAATCGGCTACATGCAATCAAGAAAGTAATCTTTTAGTTTTGAAGATAAATTAGAATAAGATAGGATACCATGCCTGTCAAACACTTATCCCAATTGCCTATAAAGCTTCCTAGCTTGGCCTCTTCCTATTAACAACTTATTAATCAACCTTCCTTCACTTAGTATCACTAAAAATCACTCACCAAAGACTCTCAACAACAATATTAATCTCTCAATTGAAAACTATAGTAGAACGGCAACGTACTATTCCATATGAAAAAGTGTGAATAATGGGGTGTGATCGACCCATATTTATACACAAGAATCGGCTCTATAAGGCTACAAATAAGGTTTATAGCTTGCCACTTCTCAATCATTACAAATCGACTCAGCTTATATGAAGAAAGGTGGCAAATTTGTATGAGGATAGTTATATTTTTAACACAACAAATGGATTCAATGATCAACAAATCAATTTGACATATTCAAAAAGCAACATGCTTAAACACAACTATTCGATTCTAGGCATAATAGAATTCTACAACACTCATCCATTTCATATTATGGCACCAATTTTACATATTTTCCCTATTTACAAGGCTGGGGTTTAGCATTTGGAAATGGTCTCACACAAAATTGTAGCACATTAAAAGTCAATTCGATCAAGGATAAATAGTTGACACATGATATAAATTGACCCTTTCGGTTTTATATCGACATTTTGACTTGGCACGCTTGGTATACATTGCATTATTTGATAGCTTATCAACTTATAGAATAGTTTAAACTCTCATGGGTCTTATTATCATTAAGTCTAAAATGATATTCACGCCTTTACTTTTGCTTGGGTGCTATAATATAGTGTGCCACATTTTCCATATATCGACCAAAGCATAAAATTTATGTATTGACCTTTATACTTTGTATAAATTGGCCTCTAATTTATTTCATAATACATGTATAAATCAACTTTCAATTTACTTTACATCTTATATATATACAATCAGCCTTAATTACTTCCCATAAATATATATATAAATATATATATATATATATATACATATATACATGTACATATATATATACATATATCAATAGATAGCCTCAATGCTATATATATATATGTATACACATATATTCTAATATATATATATTCGTTTATAAATATTCCAACTAAATATGTATACATTTGATATTCAAATGAATAAGATCAAGTTAACATTCATATATCATATCATTTGTGTATATATATATATATTCTTATATATATATATATATATATCTATATGCATGTATGTGTATGCATACATATGTCGACCTATCCATATGGCATTTCCATTTGCCTTTACATATGTATACATCGATACATGTATATATATATTTGATAACACAATCACATACATTAACAATTACTATCTTATTGGTAGATATATATATATACACATGTTATTTTTTCCTTTATGATATCTCCATGCTCATAAGCAACCCATTCATAAGCGCACGTAGGTACATCTACCCACACACTCTCATGTGCGTGTTCCTTTATGTGTATGAATCATCGTTGACATACATATATATGCATTCAATTGTATATACACCTTATCAATCAATCATAGCAATAAGAAGTTCTCATATGCATCAAGCACTAACATAAACCAAGAATTATCCTAACAAAAATCAAAACTCTTTTCTATTGAAGACACATCATGCTAAAGGATAACTTACCAATTCCCAAACACTATGAATTGACTCGACTATTCTACTAGTGAGTGTGTGTATAAGCTCAATTAGGTTTCGTTACCGGTTACTTCACCAAGCTCTTCTATTAAGTGATACTTCCCCTCCCTTCTAGAGGATTGATTATGAACTTGCATCCAACTCATCACATTTTCATGGTAGTCAATCATTCATCAATACAAACATTTGCATGATCCTTTTCATAGTTAGAATATCAATTCAATAACCATTCATTCCTGTAGACATGTAAAATTGACTTAACACTTATCACAAATTCAGAACATCTCGGAACGACCCTGAAATAACTCGAAACAACTTTGAATCAACTTAGAACGTCTTGGATCGATCCCAAAATGACTCGAAACATCTCTGAATCAACTTAGAATGTCTCAGAACAACTCCAAAATGACTCGGAACAACTCTGAATCAATTTGAAACATCTCATAACAACCCTGAAATGACTCAAAACAACTGTAAATTAACTCAGAACGACCCTAAAATGACTTAGAATGTCTCAGAATGACTCTAAAATGACTCAAAACAAATCTGAATCAACTCGGAACAACTTTGAATCAACTCAGAACAACTCTAAATCAACTTTAAATATCTTTGAATTAACTTGGAATATCTCGAAAACATCTCTGAAATATCCCGATTCATTTCAAAATCATTCCACGACATCTTATAACACATCAAATGACATCGAATGACATTCAAAACCCTAATTCTACTATTAATCAAATAATACAACGTTATTTGATTAATTCACATTTCATCATTTCGACTAATTAAATAAATTACATTTATTTAATAAAGCCCTAATCTTATCTTATTTCATCTTGATTAGTCAAACAACGCCAATTATTTGATTACACTAATTCACCTTATTCCTCAAAATTGATTAAATTATTAAATCATAATAATTTAATTATCACATTTTCCTCCAAAATTTGAATAATTAAATCAAACTATTCAAATTAGCAAAAATCAAAATCAAAATCAAAATGGAATTAATTAATTAATTAATTAAATTAATTAATATTCCTCACCCACTTTTTTATTGAGGAAATCATGGATTGATAACTAAGCAATCAAAATCCTAACTAGCCAATCTATTCTTCAATCACCCTAATTGTGCAATCAACTTTCAACAATTTCCTCATGTCTAAATCCTCTCAACTAATTTTGACCGTTGATCTGGATATTCTCCAACGCGATCTTGACCGATGATTCAAAATTGCTTTTTCTATATAAAAAACCTCTCCCTTTGAAAATAAGAATCATAATTTCAACTTACCTTATGCAACAAAGTGCTTCCAAGATCACCATTGATAGAGCTTCATCATTTCTTCAAGAACAAGCATCGATCATCAAGCTTTTGCGTACAAGCAATGGAGGCTTTGTAGTGATACGAACAACCCAACATAATGCAAATACACTCCAATATGGGATGGTAAACTCCTCTTGTTATTTGAATTCATTTTTCTAATCTTAGGATCTTACTTTCATTCAAATAGCTTAGAATTGTTCATTTCATGAGTGATGGAATAGGATAGATTAAGTGTTTTTGAATTAGATTTGTTTCTAATTTTAATCTCATATTTGATCTTGTTTTTCACATATTTCCTAATGGATTCCATCCCCCTCACACATTCTGGGACATCCGGTGTGACCTAGGTCCACCTCACTAACATTTTTATGAGCTAAGTTGCAAGTTATAGGGTTCCAGGAGCTTTCAAGGACATTTCACGAACTACCCAGCAAAAGCTTGCTTTTGACTGGAAAAATTTCTGAGCTTTTGCCAAAAGATCAGTTCCTTTTCCATGGGAATGATGATTTTTCTTTGAAACCAGTGCCTTTGCTCTAAAAACCATGCTTTTCCTTTTTTGTTCTGGGTTTGCATTGTACAAAAAATCTGAGCTTTTGCCAGAAATTTTGAGCTTTTGATTTTTTTTCTGAGCATTTACTCTAGAAAACAAGTGCATAGATCCTGCACTATTGTAATGAACTTGCTAATGTTTGCTTGTTTTGCAGGAACTAATGAGTTTTATGCAGGATTTGAAACACATTGACTTATTTTATGCAGGGAAGACAATCGGTCCAAGTTGTTTTTAGATCCATAAGTATTTTTAATTAACTTAGTAACTTTCTTCTGGTGCATTAAAATTAACAACCACAACTCTCACATTTGATTTGGTGTTGCTAAAATGAACCATTCTTAAAGTTTTCTAAGTTAGGAATATCTTTTTGGTTCTCTAAAATGAACAACAACTCTCACGTTTTGATTTTGGTGCTATCTAAAATGAAAAAAATTGAAGCTTTCTAAGGTAGGAACTTCTTTTGGTGCATTAAAAAATTAATAACAAACAACTCTCACACTTGATTTGGTTTTGTTAAAATAAACCATTTGAAGCTTTCTAAAGTAGGAATTCTCTTTTGGTGCTCATAAAAAGAACATAAAACACTTTGATTTTGGGCTCTAAAAATGAACACATTTCATGTTTTCATAGTTAGGAACCTAATTTAAATTTGGTGCATAAAAAGAGTGCAAAATGTTTTTCACTTTGTTGATGTACAAACGATTTATATTTATTGACCATTAATGACAAGGCCCAATTTTCTTAGAAACACTTCAACTTTGGGGCTTAAAATGAATGAAATGTTTCTTGATTTTTTTCACACCATTGCTATCTTAACTGCTTGATGTCCTGAACACTTCAATTGGTGCAAAGATAAAAAGAACATTTCATTTTTACTCACATATTCTTGGGGATAACACCGCTCGAGGTGTTTAAAATGAATCAATTTGCGATGAATTGTCTTTGTGCATGCATTGATTGGCAAGTTGAAGTGTTTTTTCTTCTCCCCTCACACCATTTTGGTGATCTTGGGTGAGCGAAGAATATTTTTGAGCTTTGCATTTTTTTTTAATAATTTTACCTTAGAGAGGGGGCTTGCCTTGAGACACATCCCACGTCGAAGAACTCATTGCAAGGTCTCAAAGCACGTTTACTGGTGGGCTATATCAAAGGTTGCAAAATCATAAGAAAGTAGCTTCAAGCCGTGCTGACAATAGAATGCACCTAATCCCATGCCTTAAGTGGAATGTGAATGGTTAAAGAGCCTTAACTGGCCAAGCGGGTGAGTTTCAAATTTCTGCGTTCACAGTTACACTAAGAGCCAATTATTTTAGAAGCCACCCTATTTATCCAAAACATTCTCTAAAAGTGGTGCATCAAAATTTACTTATGAGAAGTTACTTGCCAAGTCCGACTACAGGCCTATGCCATAAGTCGCATGTAAAATCATCTCTTTGGAGCATGAGGTAGGCCCACCTAAGGGGATGGTTTCTCTCCACTAAGGCTATAATTGTTTGTTAATGTTAAACTTATCCAATTACATTCAAAAACAATTGTGACATCAAATTTTGTGTTTGACTTAAAGAAAAAGAACACATCAAAACAAACATTGAACAAGATGGTCAAACCACAAACCCTTTGAGTTTGTGTATATTTGCAAAAAAATTCTTATGTTTTCACTCCTTCAAAGGATTTATCCTTAAAGGTTTCCGCACATTTCAGTTTTATTTTTCAGGTTGCATTAATCAAAGTAAACTCTTTGGTAACTATGGCTTGGGTGTTGTGATTTCACAACTTGAGCTATAGACATTCATGTCACATAAAGTCCATGCTTGTGAGTCAGTCTAGTTCTATTATATCATTTTCCATACTCAAGAACACAAAGGAAACAAACACAAAGAGGTTACAAACTGCAATTCCAACTCACAATATTTTTGCTAAACACTTAGGGGAAAAATAAAATGAAGTTGCTTATAAGGTCATTACTTGAACAAGACACTTGGAAAATCAAATTGGTCACAAATGTCTCACACCCATTATTCCCATACTACTCATTTGAAATCAAAATACAACAAAACAATAGGATCATTTCTCCACTCAAAAATCTATGATATCAACAATTACTTGGAACTCATAGATAGTTCAAGTATCTTTCCCACATCATATCCTCTAGATTAGGAAGTGGAATATCGACCCTAGTTCTTCAACATTTTGATTTCTGAAAAGTAGCTACATTCCAAAACAACACTCAAACTTTAGGGTTTTTGAGTTTCATAACAAACCACCCCATACTACCACATCTTATGACCCACAACTCCCGTTCAACAACCAGGCCTTGTAGCACCTATTATTCAACCTAGTCTCACACACATTGAAGGTTCCCAAACCAACATCATCAACAGTTTGAGAACGTTCATTTTTGAGAAAAATGAAACACCTCGCCAATTTCTCACTGCATCCATCATCTTAAACAAAGAGGAAGAAAAAGGAAACATAGCAGTCGGAAGACCCATATTATCACCTCCCACATGGACATAGGTATGATCCTCTTAGAAATATAAACCGAGTGACCTTATGATAGGGTATTGAGTATCAAAACATCCCCAAACCATGTTGATCCATTACCTAAATTACTCTTATCAAGGGTCACAACATCAAATAGGGCAAAGACATCAAGGATTTCAAAATCACCATCAAGGAATAAATCCAAAACATCAAATTGCCCTAGATAAAATTGAGAGAGATCTTGAGGAAATTAAATGAAAATGAAATACAACATATTATCAACACCTTATTCAAGGTTGGGACATTACATATCCAAAACAAACATACATTATTACACAAATACCTCAACATCCACATCAACAACACTTCCAATATCCACAATATCAAGAAGTTCCGCAACACCAAGGTGTACCTCAAGTGCAATATCAAAATGTACCTCAAACACAATATCAAGGAGTTCAGCAAAATCAAGAGCAAAATAATCAAAGAAAATCCACAGAGGAAAGATTACCAACCAAGAAGGAAATTCATCCCTTTGGGAGAAACTTTAGAGGTAAGCATGCATGAAATAGTACAACAAGAATTTCTCAAAATCAATGACAGTCCAATTTATGGTGAACCAAGCTTTAAACTCCCTTGGTATAACTAGTACGAACAATGTGAGTTCCACAAAATCAAGGTCACCTAAAAAATAGGTGTGCTACACTCAAAAACATCATCCAAGACCTCATTGATCAAGGAGAAATAGCTATTAAAGGGCCAACTACCAATGACAACAATGGAAATGTATCAACCGCAAAAGTTGAAAGAAATGTTCAAGGAACATCTACCAATGACAATGATGACAATGTCTCAACCTCAAAATTTGAAAATAATGACCAAGAGATATCTATCATCGATCACATTAATAATGTCTCTACATCATCCAGTGAGCAAGAGGACATACATCAAGAATTTAGTCCCAAGCATGATCAAACTCGATCACCCAAGTCTAGCAATGATCCAATTCAAAATATATTGACATCATCTAACCTCATGACAGTACATATTGATGATCAAGAGACTCCTAAGCCAACACTTATACCCAATGCAGAAAATCTAAGCCAAGAGCTATCACCCATATGCCCACAATTTGAGGAAATCCTAGGATCTTTTATAGGCAATCCTTTCTTTGAAATTGATCCATGTCAAGAATGTGAACCAAAGCATGTCAAAGATAATACCACTACAACAAATCCCTGTGATTTGCTCTATTTTTTGCTTTGTTTTTTGCTTCCACTCACTGTTTTAATGTATTTTTTGCCAATTTTTTGAAAACGTCGGTGCTATTTATTTGGATGGTGCTATTTTTGGTGTTTATTTGCATTGATCAGGACAAGTTGGTGCTAATTTTGGCGCTACTTCACGCCGACATTAGTTCCATCTTTAGTGCTGATATTGGCTTCGAGTGTGATGCCACCATTAGCACCGCATTTGGCTCTGAGTTTAGCTTTGAGTTGAGTGCCACTTTTAGCTCCAACTTTATCTTTGAGTTTAGCTTTGGGTTTAGCGCTAGTTTAGACACCCCTATATCGAAGAGACTTATTTATATGTCTCATCGATGATGTAAAACAATGAAATTTCAACAAGATAAAGTTAAATTGAGGAGAGAATAACTTACGTCACATTGACAAGGTATATTTACAAGTGCGAAACACAACTCTTGGATATAACAAAGTAATGTCAATGAGACATTAAGATATCAGTAAGACAAATAAGATTGTATCATCAACACTCCTCAAGTAATGATCAAAATCATACACCGCTATACTGCCAGGAAGGTGAGCAACATATGTGGTAGAGCGATATACACCACAACCCTGCAGCAAGAAGCCTTGAATAAGGAAATAGTACGGTAAACAATAGAAGAGAAGGGAAAAACACCGCCATACTGCAACGATAATCACGAGTCTCCCCGACATGGTAGAGTTACACCGATTAATAAAGAAATACCGCCGAAGGAAAATATCAATGAGACATTGGCATATTGGCAAGAGATATTAACTTGTCTCATCGACACCGACAACCAATATCAGAGGAACATAAGATCTAATGTCAATGAGACATTGAGATATCAGTAAGACAAATAAGATCGTCTCATCAACACTCTCCAAGTAATGATCAAAATAATACATCGCTATACTGCTGGGAAGGTGAGCAACATATGTGGTAGAGTGGTATACACCGCAACCCCACAACAAGAAACCTTGAGCAAGGCGGTAGTGCGGTAAACAACAGAAGGGAAGGGCAGAACACCGCCATACCGCAATGGGTATAATAAGAGACGGAGATAGTATGGTAATCATGGAAAAATACAACAAATCACGTCAGTCACAATCCATTTGAATATAGCCAGCCAAAATACTCTAAAACTCTAATAAACATACTCTAAAATTTTTGTTGAAATCTTATTTTCAGGCATAGCCCGCCAAAATGGAGTTTAATTTTAATAAACATACAATAAAACCTTTGTTGAAACCTTATTTTCAGGTGTAGCCCGCCAAAATGGAGAAGCATTTCAGTAAAGAATGAAAGAGAATGGTAAGGATATGTGTGTGATAGGAGGCATATGATTCATTGTTGTTTATCTCATTCCTACTCTGATCAACAAGGGTTACAATGTTCTCGCTATTGTTTGTAATCCAAGTATTTAATTGACATATGCTTGCATAATCTCAAATTCCTTCAGATGCTTTTAAAGTATCAATGTATCTTATATAGGGTTTGTAATGACTTCTTTTAATTTTAAAAAATAAATTAGATGCTTTTGAAGTATCAATGTGTCCTATATAGGGTTTAGAATAATTTATTTTAATTTTAAAAAATAAATAAATGATGTATTTTCCTGTGTTTAGATAATGTGGAGATCTCCTAAATTTGCCCTAGCACACTGTCCTCTTTCGCACTGTGTTCATTACTCAAGCTGCTAGGGTTTTGCATTTGACATCTTTAATATCTTCATGATAGTGGCTTTTAAATAGATCTCACTCTTTGCTTTAATATTTATCATGGTAACCCTTGAGTTCCATAATCCACCTTCAATCTCTTATAATATAGTTGTCTTAAGCTAGACTGCATAGTATGCATATAAAGCAAGTCCTTCGTACCTGCCATTGTTCCAAACCACCACTCATCACCTTGCTTAAAATGTTGCCTCCATAAGAACAAGAGCATGTTTTAAAATCATGGTTTCCAGTGATTGACCATTAAGGTCACTACTTTCATCAAGATACAATGAGATTTTTGTCTTCAAACTTAAGACATTATGCAAGATAACATTGTGAATTGTTTGTTGTGTACAATTTGATTTTCTTCCACATTTAATGCTTTGCTAACTGCCTTTAAGACTAGATATTGCACCATCAACTACAATCTCAAACAACTCACTCACTATCACTTGAAAATTCCTTTCATGAGCATCCTTGTATAAAATCAAACTATGCCCTATCGATTTCCTACTTACTAATATAGGGTGTAGACACTTACAAATGACCTAGGCCTGCAAGCTCTATTTTACCACTTTTGTCCTAGCATAATTATGACATTTAATTATGTTCTTGGTCCACTTTCTACTATTAATTAAATAATTCATTATTATTTAATTAATTCATGTCTCTTGTATTCTTCATGATTATTAAATAAATAAATTTTATTTATTTATTCAGTACGTCACTAAGGCCCTATTATCTTCTTACAACTAAATAAATTTCTTAATTTATTTAATTACCTTTATTCATTTATGTCTTCTTGATTATTAAATAAATGAATTTTATTTATTTATTTAATATGTCACTAATTCTCATAATTAAATGAATTTATTAATTTATTTAATTATCGGTCATAATCCTCTAAATTAAATAATTATGTTTAATTATTTAATGGCCTAATTTAACATTTCTCTCATTTTAAATAAATTAATTATTTAAAATGATCACATTATTAACTGTCACTTCATTTTAGTAAATAATCTAAAAATCGATTATTTACTGTCACACAAAATCCATATTTTGAATTAATTTAATTCAAAAAGATGATATTCTTCCAAAAATCAAGTAATTGAGCAAACTCTTGATTTTCCAAATTTACTTTTTCAGTTCAGCCTTTATCCTCTTGATTTTTTGAATCTTACAAATCAAACAGTCTTTATCTTCTTGATTTTCGAAAATCTTTATCTTTTTAGATAATTATCACATTTATTCTCGATCGCCAATTTGATTTTCTCAAATGGCATCTCGACCACTCATTTAATGATTTTACCCTAACCCTAATTACGGATTGTCACATTAAATCTCGACCTCTGATTTTAGGCTTCCGTTAGCTTTTAATCTCGTTCATCCATCCAAAATTGCATTTTCTATAAAATGCCAATTTGCTCACATTCTTAGGACCGCTTCATTATTCTGACACGTTTATGCTTAGATTTTACATGCATTTAGTTTGTTTAATTTGATTACTTATTCATAGGAATTATAGTCATTTTTTATAGTCACAGGCATAGTCATTATTTGTCATTCAAATCCTTCAAAACTTGCATAGGGCATGGTCACCATAATTTGCTCACATAAATCTGAGGGCAGCAATCATACACTGCAAGCTAGAAGGTGCTATGGAAATGAATCATGAAGGCTTCACACATTATCTGGTATAATCATTTTTATTACTTTCTTTCATTGTATTTCATAGATTCATTGGGTTTTAATATTATTAATTTGATTTGCTAACCTATCTGAAAATAACCCATTGATACATTGGTGAACCCGACTCCTTTATTTTTTGTTTTCGTATGATTTTCTATTTTCTGTCATTTTTGCAGGTATAGGTATGAAACGACACATTTGAGTTTTCCCGAGCCGCATCTGCTACATCGCGACGCATTCGAAATCCAAAATGTCACAATCGCTCTGTTGTACCGCAATCGCAGTGCGAAACGTCACATTTGATAGACTGAGCCTCATTTGAGAATTCAAACGACGCATCTATTTTCCTGGACTGCATCTGTTTGTTAAACTGAAACACAGGGCGAGCCACATTTGCTGCACAAAGTGACACATTCACTCCACTGTGACACATTTTTTTGGTAAATTTTCTTTCCATGTATGCATTCAAGTTTTTTTGTTTTCTGTTCTTTTCGTTTTGGCATTCTGGTTTTCTTTCAGTTTCTGCCTAATGTAGGTATTTTCATGTTACTAATCTTTGTTTGCAGGGTGTGGCAGTCACATTTCGTGGGTCCAAGACTATTTGTTAAAACTCCTAACTTGTGCTTTTGCAGGTTCGAGTGTCCAAGATTCATTCCAAAAACATTGTGCTTGTTCTTTTTAGAATAAAAAACATTTCTTTTGGTGCACTTAAAATGAACATGCTTTCAATACTATCTGACTGTGTTTGAAAGTGGTAGGCGAATATGCTCCCACTCTGTGCAAACTAGGTGATTAGAAAACCGTAGCCACTTTGTTTCTATGTAACCCTAATGCAATA
Source organism: Sequoia sempervirens (assembly GCA_007258455.2). Lineage (NCBI taxonomy): Eukaryota > Viridiplantae > Streptophyta > Pinopsida > Cupressales > Cupressaceae > Sequoia > Sequoia sempervirens. The sequence continues at coordinate 7,902,513 of VDFB02000020.1, read as the reverse complement.
ATCATAGTATCCTCTCCCCTTGCACAATCATGTGATCCTGGGTGTAAGAGAAATGGTTATTGCCTCTAGAAATTGGGCTTGCCAGGGGATTTCATCACCTCTAGGTGAATCAAATCGGCAATGGAGCTAAGGCAAAGCTACCCCCAACTGGTATATAAATGTGAATCTTAAGGGAAAACCTAAGATTACGAGTGCGAATGTGTCATACAGACCAATTAGTGCTCCCCAAAACCCTGTTGAGCTTAACCTCTTCAGGCTAGAGTGCCTCCTAATCAGAGATTAATCTTGTGCCCCATGTATGGCCACTCGAAAGGGGGTCCCGAATTAAACATCATTGTTTAGTAGCCAAAAACCTTCTATTTGCTAGCGCAACACTGGTCGGTGTAAAGGAATCCACATCTTCATAGTCTATAGTAGAGGTGATCAATTTGCCATGGGAGTTTCATGGGGGTTGGAAGCTAGGTTGGCTTGAGAAGAGAGTGCATTGTAAGGGGGAGCCCTTGCAGCCAAGCTTCTGAATTCACATGCTACTGATATGTGGTTGGGGAAACCCACATGGAATCTAGTGGATATTGTCCTAGCTTAACCATAGGATTGTACTTGTTCTCTTTTTTGTTTGATTACAATTCAAAATATCCTACTTTCCAAGTGTTTGTTGATACTGAAACAAAACAAACATTCGAACATCTAGAAACAAATAGTCAAAATTTAAAGAATTTGGGTTTTTGACCAAAACATTTGAAAAGTTGACTTTTTAATTTATGCACTACATTTGTTAAACCACATTCGCTCTGTCACATGACATTTGACAGTCTCTGCAATGTATCTGCTATGCTAAAATGCATTTTCTACTCCAAACACTGAATTTGTTTGTCCTGCGCCGCATTTGCAATCTAAAAATCCACATCTGCTAAACTAAGCTGCAATTGCAATCTGCAAAGCCGCATTTGTGAAACTGCATTGCATTTACCACCTTGAACGATGCATTTGATCATTGTAACGCATTTGCAACCTCAAATGACGCATTTTCCTGGCAACAAAGTAAACCCTGTTTCAGACTAGAATTCAAGTCTAGACATCTTAGCCTACTATCTAAACACCTTTTTCAAAAGTATTTGTCAGAAACCAGAATTGGAGTTGCTCAAAATGTCTACCATTTGCATTCATTAGCTCGCATTTTCACCATAGGTTTAAATTTCCAAATTTTAGTTGCATTCGCTAGGCATCATAATCGTCATTTCTAGCATAAACTTGTCCTTAGGTTTCATCTTGGAAAATTTTGGATTAGGCTAACTCACCAAACTTTGCAAAACAATTGTTTTTAAAACTAGGTTATCTTGGGACTTGGTCATTACTCCTCTTTTTGGTCATTGTCCTTTTGTGAGAACCTCCAACTCAATAGTTAGGAAGGCTCACTCGTCATTTTGACCTTGTCACTAAGTCCCCCTTAGCAAGTCCTTTAGATAACCAAAATTGAGACATAAGTCAAGTTTAGAGTGGTTAGGCACACCTTTCTCCAAATATTGTCCAACTTAGTCCTTATTTTGCACTTACGATTTGCATTAAATATCATCCATCCTAGTCATGATTTTGCACCTAGACATTGCATTAATCATTTCAATCCTTAATAAAAAATCCAAAAATATATAGTCTTGCATTGTCATCCCTTATTATTGAAAAAATCCAAAAACATAGGCTAGCATCACCATTGCATTTAGCTGTCATTCTCAACACCCTCATTTGAGCAATTCCCTTTTATGGTGGAAACCAGACTCCAAAGAAGGAGAAGACAAATGGAAAACCATGGACAAGATTCTAATTCCAATGTTACCAATCACACTTATGACCCAAATTAGACTTTTGATGACCCATTTAACAACACGAATACCCAACTTCTCATAACCATGCCATCCTCATCAAACAACCCCTTTGAACCATTCTTACAAAAGGATGAATATGGACAAATACTTGAGGAAAACCTAGAGGTAGCAGCACAAGATCCAGAGGCGGCCTTTTTTGTAGAACAAATGGTCTTATATAATAGAGATAGATATTTGGCCATACTATTAAGTCAAGGAGCTAAATTACCCTGTGGGTTCGACATTAATACTTTGAGACTGACATCTCCTGACCATATTGTCGACAATACAAACAATGTGTCCAATAACGGTCAACCCCTACACAACACAAACAATACCTTTTTTGATGCCACCTCGCAAAACATCACAACTACCATAGGTACTACCTCCAATATCCAAAACAGATCCAATGCAATCAATGCAACTACCATTGGAGGAACACAATCCGTCACATTTCCAACAATGCCCACAATATCACAACAATTGGCTGGATCCACCTTTGGATCCTCAAAAATGTGGGAAAGTTATTCCAATCCTTTGTTTACCACTTTGGTTACTACCATGGGGGCATCATCAAGTCATTCAAATCCCCCATTTACGACTGCATCTAGTACCATGAGTACATCCTTGTGAGATCCTCTCATTGGTACCTCACTTAATCCTTTGGGAGGAAATAAATGACGTGTCTTTATTCAGGGACCACATCCAAATGTTAACACGTCAATACAATTCAACCCCTCCCAAGGACAAAATACGAACATTCCCCTTGTACAATCACAACAATTTGGACAAGTTAACCAAAACACACAACCTACGACATCCATCAGACACCAAAATACTCATGGTCACCATATTCCCCAAATCTTGACCCAAATGACTAGGGGACACATTATGACATATTCATCCCATAGTCACACTCAGCAACATGTCCCCAATCCAAACTTTCCAACAACACGCAAACCAAAACACATCATACATGTCACAACAACACATCCCTCAACAAAACACCAACATCCACTCACAACAAATGGGGACCCATGGTGTACCAATCAATCCAATGTATGGTGCCACAAATAATCCTATAATCAATGCCTTAGAAGCTAAACTAATAGGTTTAGAAAAGGCCATAGAAAACATGCAAATATTTGACAAGAAATTGCAAGTGTTATATGAGTTATCCGTATATCCCTTTGACACAAACTTATACATGTCGCCATTTCCTCTAGGATATGTGTCACCAAATTTCACAAAATACAGAGGAAAGACAAACCCTATCAAACATGTCCAAGAATTCACGACCAACTGTATGGACATCGCTTATGAACTGACATACTTGATGAGACTCTTTTCTAAAAGTCTTGTAGGTCTTGCCCCTAAATCGTTCTCCACTCAAAAGGATATCCAAACATGGGACAGACTTAAACACAAATTCATAAAAAATTATGTGTATAGCATTGACATGGACACCTCTATTACTAGCCTATGTACTTCCACGCAAGAGGATGCTGGTGAAACTTTCATCCCATTCTTCCAAAAATGGAGAAGTCTAGCTAGTCGTTATCACATCGACATACCCAAAAAGGAAAAGGTTGGCATGTTTGTTCAAACACTTCTTGGCCCCTTAAAATATGGATTGCAAGTGCATTGTTGCACAACTTTCATAGACCTAGTCGAAAAGGGTGCCCAGATCGAGAAAGCTCTTATTGCAAAAGGAGAGCTAAAATATGGTCCCAAAAACACAAACGCAAATCCTCCCGCTAAAAAAAAAACAAGTACTGGGTAAAAAATAAACACGTTACCAATGATAGTGTTGTCAATGCCAAGGTTGTAAACACTATGGGTCCTGTATTGGCTCTAAAAGGGGTTCAACCGCAAAACAAACCACAAAAGATACTGACACCCCCAACCAATAACACCCCAAACAATCAAAATGGTCAAAATGTCAATCAAAGTCAAGGACAATATCATCAGACAAGACAATTCCAAAAAAAATGAACATACTCTTCTTTGGGAGAACCATTTGAGGATGTCCTTAAGAAGCTCCTCCAAAACGGTCTCATCACACTTGAAGAACCTAAACCATATGACCCAGGGAAATTTAAACCACGATGATAGGATGATAATGCATTTTGTGAGTACCACTGGGCTAAAGGACATAAGACATCATCTTGTCAACAACTCAGAAATATTGTGCAAGAACTTATTGAAAGTCAAATAATTGAACTGGGTGGCCCACAATTTCCATTAAATGCTAACCATACCATCCATAAGAACCCACTGCAAGACCATGGTTCTAACAATGCTTCCACATCAGGTCCTAAGACAAACAATAATCAAGCCAATTATGCCTGTGCCAAGTATGACTATTCAGGTGGACCTATTGATAAAAATGTCTGAACTGATGATGAATACATCAATACCATCATAGTCAAAAGAGCACCTCAATGCAACGCCACTACTTGAAGCGGCAAGATTACCATAGTTGGTCCACCTCCTACTAGGCAACCTAAGATCACCATAGCTGGTCCATCACCTAAGCCATCACAACCTGGCTCATCCACAAAGCAGTGGTAACCTAAGAGTCAGTTTAACCTTATCGATTAGTTAGGCAAAACCCCTGCATAGATTTCTATACTTGAGTTGCTTCACATTTCTCTCATGCATAAGGCTATACTAGATAAAACTCTGCACGAGTCGTCTGTCCCTAAGGACATTGATGTCACCCAGTTTGAGACCATGGTGGGATACCTCACTACACCTCATCATGTCACGTTTTTTGATCAAGATCACTCGTCACTCAAGACCGACCATAAGCAAGGTATGGGTTTGTTTGATTTTCTTTAAAAATAAAGAAAAATGCCTAAGGCATGGCTTGACCTAGGCAACGTTTGGGAAAAGGCATTAATAAAGCTTTTGATTTTTTAAAAGAATGTGATAAAATCACATTCGAATTAGGGCACTTTAGGAACCCTAAGGTCAAAACCAACCCCTATCCCTAATTTTGCTCATCATTTTCACTTGGGAAAATTAGAAGAATTGAGCTCTGCATTTGGATGCCATGGGGAACTAGGGTTTGAGCATTTCTCTACATTTTTTGAGTCGATTTCTCCATGCTTTGAGTCGACATCACTTTGCAACTCGATGGTAAGTCATTCCTTGTCATTTTGTGGCACTTTGATTTCATTTTGAAGGGTTTTTGCAGCCTCCAGGCCGTAGCCTCTGTAATTTTCCTAACTTGTTTTCCATGCCTTGTCTCTCTATTGATTTCTCCTTCAATTTGAGCTACCATGGAGGGTTTGATTTGATCTTTTTGAAGACTTGGATCTTGGGATTTGAATGATTTTCTCTACTCAGTACTTGGGTAATCTTTATGCTTTCAATCTTGTGTATTATTATTTCAAATGAGCTCGATTTGAGCATTCTATGAACAAAATATTGTAGTTTCTTCTTTATGTGTGTTCTCTTTCACTGGTCATGACCCTACATTGTGTGTTTCTTTGTTTTTCTACAAAAAATGATGGATTATGGGTTCGAACCATGATGTAAAAATTGATGAAAATCTTGGAGAAAAAGATTCTTTTCATTTTGTATTTGTTCTCTAGGTTTGAAACCCTTCAATGGCCACGGCCATACACCAGGTTGCATGCATTTTTTGAGGGTTCTTGACACTTTCACAAGCTTGAACTTGCCACTATCCTTTGCATTTGAAATTTAATAACAAAACCCCAAGTGGGTTTGAGCTTTTGTGAAGAAAAATGCCTCTCTAGGCCGTGGCCATGAGAGCACCAATTGGAGTTTCAATGTATCACAAACCCCTTGTTCATTTACTGAATGTGTAAATTTGCAACATTGTTCTTCTATTTTCTGAATGAAAACCAGAATGAAAACCATTCTAAGCAAGGCCGAGGGTTGAAACTCTTTTGGGTTCTCATGAGAAAATCAATGTTGTTTCACTTTACTTCGAAACCCTATCTTTATTTTAACATTTTCTCACTATTTTGAAAAGAAAAAATGGTTTCATTTTGTATGTGCATATCATTGTAGCTTCATTTGTTTATTCTCAAAATGCAAAAACTCTACTTCAACATGTTTAAATTCAAGAAAAATAAAATATTTTGTAGCTATCATTATTGTTTTTGTGTAACTCTTGCATTCTTGCAATTCCACCATTTGCTTTCAAAAGAAAATAAAACAATGCAACTTCTTTAGCATTAGTTTTCTTCATTACAATGCACATATTGGCCATTTATTACTTGACTCCTATTTGTCATCTTGACACCATTTGAAAGCCTTCAAGCACCATGGAGCTTTCCACTGTTGATTACAACCCTTGTTTGCATTCTTTTACTGAAAAGAGCTTGAGCTATTTTATCTCCATTCACATGTGTTCAAATGTAACTCAACATATTTTCCTTGCATCACAATGAAACTCAATTCTCATTTGATACTTCTTTAGTTGTTTATGGTTTCTTCATACTCTTTATGCATTTTATTATTCATTATTTAACATGGTTTCCATAGTATTCGTACTCCCTTGCTTTATAAAGCACATACATAAAACTCTCTACTTTTCCCCAAATGTATTACATGGTGATGCCTCTATTCTGTTTGATAACTTCTTGCAAAGTTTGCATTCGACCATCATGATGCATCTGTAGGTCATTTTTGTTTGTTTTCATTCACTCCAAGCACTTGAATGTTCAAAAAATGCACTTCAAGTCTTCACTTTTACCACAATCTTATTCCTTATTGAGAACATAGAACCATGCAATGAGATTCTCCTCTATAACTGTAGCACGAACATGTTGGAACAAGATTTGAATTTTGTAGTTCATTTACCTTACTAGTGTTGTTCCATGTTCCATTCTACTCAAACCCTTTTTGTATTGTGTCCATATTTAATAATGCTTCTTTTCCTTCATACTTTTTCTTTCATGTTTCACTTGCAACCACTTGTACTTTCATTTATTTATGGAAACAAGGTTCTTATCTATACTCTTCATGCATCTTTATTTTTCTTGGAATCCTTAGTGCATAGAAGATTTTGAAATAAGTGACACTCTGATGATGATGTTTTGAAGCTTCTGTATTTGCTTCAGTTGCCACTCTGGATTTGTAGACTAGCATTGTGTATTCCTATTCACTATCATTCTACGACGATGGATAATTTGCTGCCCCATCCATGTGAACATCATGTTAATGAAATAGGGCAGTGACATAATGTTGCAGCAACACTTTGAACATGGCACATTTGTATGCAAACACAAATATATGATGAAAGATAGTGCATTTAATTTTTTTTTTGCATAATTTGAGCATTTTGAGAATGATTCCTTGCTCATATGTGATTATCATTTCCACTTTTGCATCTTGAATTTGATGGTCATGTATGGGTGATGAATCCATTTCTCTTGCATTACTTTATGAGCTTCTCCTTCAATTGGATGTTCCATCTTGACACTATGAATGTATCTCTTTTATCAAATCCCCACTTGCAGTCAAGGGGCAGCATGTCGAGGTCAACCCTTGTGGGAGCCACGTTTTACACCACATGCTTTTAAGTCTTCAAAGCATATCAGTAACATGACTTTTCCTATACCTGTACTAGAAACAAACAATGTCAGATTTTAAAAAAATAAGTTCAATGTTCTTGTGATTTTTTCTCCTTTGTATTCTCTTGCACACTTCTGATCTTTGCTCAATTGATTCAATGCACCACAAGCAATTTTCTATATTACTGTTGATAGATCATGTAGGAGGATGCATAACCTGAGCTCTAACGAACCTTTCCCAATCATCTGCAGGTTCAATTGGAGAATGGGAGCAAGGAGGGAGAAACAACAACAAATAAAACTTGAAGACACTCCAGGAAATGATGGCTATGTTTCCCCTTATGTGTTCCTTTCTTTCTTTTATCTTCAGTAGCATAGTGCATCTCTTGTGTTCTGTTGACTCAGCTATTCCCATGGCTTGTGTGGGACACTTGATTTTTGTTTATATCCCAATGAATATAAAACAATATTTTTGTGCAATCTTGTTCAATTTTGTACTTCTCTCTTGCAAAAATGTATGAAACATTATGGAATGAATAACTCAATACAGAATTAAAGTATTATTCTTTACATCTCATGCAATCTTTTATGTTGTAAATCATGAATGGAAAACTAAAACACATTGTACACTTAAACTGAACAACTCTTTTAAATTCCAATACATGCAATGATCTAAGCAAATGCAAAAATGAGCTAAAATTTTTCCACCTTAAAATGAACTTGAATTAATCAACTCTGTCTATTTGAGCTATGGTGAAAAATTGATAACACTTATAAACAATTGAATTTGATAGGCATAACGCCAAACTCCACAACCTTTGGAAACATCCTCCTAGTATACGCTAAAGTAAAGGCATCGGTATAGGGTGAGGACATCCAAAAAAGTGTAACTAAAAGCAATTTGTTGTCAAATGTTGATGTTAGAAGCGCCTAGTAAGCATGCATACAAAAATGCAAAAACATAGACAGGGCACATGAATTGTTTGATAGTATGCCTCAGGGACATGAATTGTTAGATAGTATGCCTCAGGGACTCCAATAATTGCAGTATATGCACAAAATGAGTTTGTTATAGAGGTTTCCAATTATCATGCAAGGGGTATCTACTAGTTTCAATGCTAAAAACCCATGGCCTTCGCAGCCTTAATCTTTCCTGTGGAATAAATTCTCTCTAGGATGTAATATTTACACTCAATAAGACAGTAAAAACTCTCCATAACTTTGACTAAGAAGGTGCATATTAACTAAGAATAAATGTGACAGCCATAACATAAAAATGTAGTGCAATAAGACACCAAAAATGGCTAAAGAGACAATGTCTCGGAATAAAACCATTTGAAATCTTGGCAAGCGACTTATCTCCAAATTTTGCACAAATTGTGTCTTGCTGCCAACACTCCTGGTAGCGCTTTCCTTGGATGGATTAGGATACTCGAATAATAAAATTTACCCTGATCTCCAAGCAAATCTTTATGTCAATGGACTTCTCTCCTTGGCAGCCATGAAGGATAACTTCTCATTGCCACAGAATTTACTAACCCCTTTCCCATATCAGAGGCAACTACATTTTTTTTTGGTAGGTACATCACTCATTTCTCCTAACAGATTCTCCTGGGTACCTCCTCTGATTCTATCCAACAGATACACAAATTCTTTTTCCTCCTCTTTTTGATAGAAAATTCAAAGTAAGTAGGAATGGAAAGTATTGTGGTCTCAACCACACTACCCCTTCCATAGACAAGCTCCATTTTTTTTGACTCCCTCTTGTCCTATGTTGGAATTCATTGAGTTATTAATTTGGCTTCGAAAATGAGAAAAATATTTGTACCTCTTCCACCAATCCCTTTTGTGGCTCCCCCACAATCATGCTTTTACGGTCTCCATCCCTATACGAAAACTCTACCCTATTTGTTTGCGTAGGTAAGAAGAACATGCATTGAATCGATGAAAATGCATTGAATATAACCACTACTACCGAAACTAATGACCACAACCAATAATAACCCATCACAAATCTTTCGATCAGATTGGACAGTCCTCTCTCTATGTTATCTATTGTAGTTATAAAGATATGTATTTGATCTTGCTTTGCAGAGAGAGTAAGTAGTCATGATCAACCCTATGGAAACCTTATGATTTTCTCCTCTCTCACACGTTAACTTCCCACTACTTACTTCTTAGCACCCTTTTTGTATACTCGCAATTAATTTCTCTGCATAAAGCTGACTTACGCCCTTATTCTATTGGCTTCACCTAATAGTTTGTGGTTGATAGCTCATTCACTAGGTAGGGTAGGTAACTGAAAATAAATATAACTCACATTTGTGTTTTGTAGTCTTGCAACTTAATGTCCATTCTTTCCTAAACATCCTCAAGCTTCATGAAATGCAAATTAAGCTCGATTAAAGGATTTTATATTTTTTCCTTGAATGAATTTGCACCTTATATTGCTGGAAATTTGATACAAATTTTATAGTGTGTATGCTCTTAATTACGATTGCAATTGGAACTTATTGTTGATAGTAGATGATCTATAATAGTATAAATAACACTCATTCCATATCTATATTATTGCTATGGAAAGACGCCCAATGATCCACATTGGAGCGTGGTGAATAGCAAGCTTTCCACATTCACACAATGCCTAAGCATATTAGAGAAAAAGATAAGTGGTTGGATGCATTGATGCATAATTCAGATAATGGATGCCCTCCCGGTATGCCTTGCATAAATAAATATAAAATGATAATATTTATATCACGCATATGAAATAATGGATAGATGGTATTCATTTTTATATTTCCTTGCATATGTGATTCATGAATATTAATAAATTGCATATACACAATGATAATATTAATGTTATTAGTATATAACAATGAATGGATAATATTCATCCATTGATTCCGCATACCAAATTACTAAGGTTACAATTCTTTAAAATAAATATGTCAATTCAAAAATGTTAGGCCTTGTCACTTATGATATGATCTCTTCCACGATTAACAAACTATGTGACCCGCAAAAATACTAAAGTTCCATATGTCTACATACCTAAAACAATAATAATTTAATTTACCGTGTTAATTCTATGACTCAACAAAAAGACCTTTCAAATGTAAATAAAAAAACAATGTTGTAATGCTTATTAATAATTGGGCTTCACATATATGTATATGTATATGTATATATGCATATGTACATTCAACCTAATTAGATGTATGCTTTGTTTTTTCTTCAATTACAGTGACTATAATTATTGGCCCCTCTCCCTTACAACTAACTGTGATAATGGTTGACTCCTACTTATGTTATAACCATTTCTCAAATAACATACTAAAATATAAATTCATACAGTATAACACTTTTTGAAGCAACATTATGAAATGTATATATATCTTCAAACAACAATATGCTTCAAATATAACCTACATTTTCTGATACAACATTATGATACATATATGTGCATAGTTAGATAGATACGTATGTTTCCTATAGCCTTGTTTTTTTTCCTTAAACTTAATTAGATGTATAGATACATATGTTTCATATAGCTGTGTATATATGTAAATATATATATATACAACTAATTATTGTAGAGATAGATAGATACATAAGTTTCCTATATCCTTGTTCATTGTCATTCAACTTAATTAGATGTATAGATACATATGTTTCCTATAGTTGTGTGTGTGTGAGTGTGTATACAACTAACTATTGTATAGATAGATAGATACATAAGTTTCCTATAGCCTTGCTCATTTACATTGAACATAATTAGATGTATGCCTTGTTGGTTCTTCAATTACAATAACTCAAATAGTTAGTGATAATAACATGATGGAATACATTTTTTGTATTCAAATCATACTATTGTTTCAAGTTACAGACATTCAAAAAAATAGTTCAAACACAGTTTTGAATCCATCAAAACCTTGACAACAAAAAAGTTGCAACAAAACATTCTAATCAATCAAAAAAGGTAGGAACTTAGCTAAAATTTGATGCCAAGTTATCTTGTGAGTTGTATGTGGCCTATGGCGGAGAAGGAATCCAAGATTGAACTGGTTGGGTTATGCTTCGGGTAGGTGAGGGTTGATAGGACTCTGAATGAGGAATCCAACTCTAAAATGGTTGGGTAATGCTTGGGCTAGGTGAGAGTGGATAAGACTGTGAATGAGGACTCCAACTTTGAAATGGTTGGCTGATAGTTTGGGTAGGTGATTGACAATATTGGGGGAATTGAATAGACACAAATTCTATGAAGATCCTATGGTAGTTAGGCAAGGGATTTAGAGGGTTGTTGAGTCGCCTCTCCTTTGTAGCATTTGTTTGTGCCCTCTCCAAATCCTTTTCCCTTTTTGCAGCTTCCTTTTTTATCCTTTGTTGCTCCCCTTTTTTGTCCTACTTCTTTTGTACCTCTTTTTCAACCTTTGCTACTACTCATTGCTTTTCCTTTTCAATTCTTATAATAGCCTTCACCTCCAATGCTGCAATATTCTCTATCCCGCACTCTTCAAGTTGTTCCTTCTTCCTCAATTTTAGTTTTGTGAGTTCCTTCTTCTTATCCTCTTGTTCAGTTAGCAAGGCCATGTAGTCATCAGTAGTTAGGAGTTGGGATCCTCTTTGCAATTTGATCCCTCGGTTAGCTACCTTATTAGAATTTTCTTTCACTACATGAATTGGTAGCTTCAAGAATTGTGAGATGCATGAAGTTGGTTAGCCTCCCAAAGGATCAACCAAATGCTCATTATTTGTTTTTGGCACCTCAATAGTTGTAGCATCCAATCCATCTCCTAAATAGTCACTAGCATTGTCTCCCCAATCAACAAAGAAATGAACTAACGTATTTTGACCCATGCTATGTGATGGAGATGGCATTGTAAGACTTTGGTATTCCTCTACATGTAGATCAATACCAAGATTAGCAACACCATCTAACAGTCAGGAGGGCTCCTCAGGTGGAGTTGGTAGGGAAAGAGAGATGTATCCCATAGTATTTTTTTGTCCCAATACTGTTGTTGGTGGTGATTGGTTGTTTGAAAAACTTGAAGTTTGTGGTAGACTTTCGTGGCTTCCACATTTTGCTGCTTGAAGTGGTTGATTGCAATCTAAAACAAAAAATTCATACATGTAAGTTTGAGAGTAATTGAAGAAAAAACTAACCATCCATCTAATTGAGTCAATTGAAAATGAATAAGGGTAATTGCATAACATACGAACCATGCATCACATTTTTCTGATCTCCAAATTTTGTTGTTCCATCAATACTCACCCTCATTCACTACCAAACCATTGTTGGATAGGCTTAGAATGTTTTCAGCAGCTGATGCTTCCTCAAGGGCAACAAACTGAAAAGTCTCACTAACCCTCATGTTGTTCTCCAAAGAATTTTGATCAAAGGGATAAATACCCATCCTCTTGAAGCTAGTTGTTATGTTTGAAACAATCAATGAATTTTGAAAAGATAGGCTGCCAGGTGTAGCCAATTCTTCCCTTCTTATTGTATAAGAGCGAATTTGCACCCTAGGCACAAATCCCCTTTTTTCCTTTGTCCACTTTAGAAAACCAAGTTCAGAGGCCTAATTCCACCTAAGCCTACTGCTTGCATCACACTTGGCACCTATTTTGAGTGTCGGTGGAGGCGTTTCTTTCGAGGAAGTCTGTGCGGTGCGTAGATGTTCACGCGGAACGCTTACGTCCTTGATAGATTCTCACATTTGGAGCCTACAAAGGCGTTACACTTCCCATTGGGGGTCAATTTGCAATGCCCTCCTTGGCCGACTGGCCCGAATATGACCGTTTTCTTCCTCATTCGTTCATATTCAATCCTTGGACTTGCATTTGGAGGTTGGATGAAAGGTTGGAAGATCTCTTCACCACTTTTGGACTTCACCCACAATATTCTTTCAAGCATTGAGCTCACTCTTGGCAGCTCTAAGCATTTTTGCAAACACTTTACACTTCATAGCAGCAACATCAACACTCCATCACATCAGTAGAGCAAGTGTGGAACAAACTCCATTGCAACAGAGGCTTGAGTTCCTCTCATTTTCTCCCCTCATGCAGCCTTGAGTGCACTTGGTGGAGGTGGTAATCTTTCACTCCTCTCCTCTATTACTTGGTTGAGTAGCATAACACTTTTTTGTAGTGCTTTAGTGCTCCTTACTTCACTTCTATCTATCTAGTTGTCTGTGGAGGTGGGAACACCAAAACGGGGTTTGACTGAGGCAGGCCCCTATACAACCCCAACAATATCTCTCTCACTCTTGTGTGCAAGTTTTGAAGACATTTTTTTGGTGGAGGCTTCATCTCCTTCTTATCTTTATCATTTTTACTTCATCTTATCGTGGTTGTATTGCATTCTATTAATTTATTACGTTCTGAAAATTCTCAGTAATTAGGATAGAAGTAGTCACTTAGTCATTTTCTGAGATAAACTCACTCTCTGGTCCATATGAGATGCCAGCGCACCGCGCTATCATCTGCTTTCTGCGTTGATGTCCTTTGGCTGAGAGTCCATCAGTTTGTCCATAAAATCTCTGTGACCTTCTCTTTCAAAATCTGAAACTTTTGCTGCTATTCCATTGAGGTGATATAGGGCAGTTCACCTCGTGAGGATCTTTGAGTGAAGAGAACTCATGAGTAGTGAATCCCCCTACATCACATTTTGGTGAACCCGACATGAAGAAAGGTGTTCTTCTAAAAACTAGGAATTTATTTACCCCTTCTTGACGGGGTCGAATTTTAGGGACCAACACAAGTTCCGACCCCAAATTCTGCTCTAGAGACCTTCGAAAACATGGTTTACTAGAACATAGAAAATACCAAAAAAATTGTAATGGATTTAATAACTTCTTTTATTAATTTTGTATCTAACTTTGTTTAAAATGTTAGTGATATTCTTAATGCATGTGATGGTGACTTGGATTTTCCATGTCACTTGGTATCTTTGATCCTTCTCATGATATTTCTCTTACTTCAGAGGGTATCTTTTTGCAAGAAGATGAAATCAATGACACCTTTCTTAATATTACTCTACCTTCTACTCATTCCAATGCACTCTCTTCTAGAGATGATGCATTTGTGAATGATGAAGCGGTAGCATATACTTATGAAAACAATATGAATAAACAACCAAGACTTCCTCAAGCTCCTAAACCTACGACTAAAGCACCTAGTGATTGCAATCTTGTTGAACAACCTCAAATAGTTCGGATAAGATCTCACTATGGGACTTGCTTCGGTCTACTCTAGTTTATCAAGGTATGTTTCAGGAAGCCTTGCAAAAGATCCTTTTGCCTTCTTCCACTAGGCCAATAGATGCTGATACATTGATGGCATATATTCGCACGGGTTCGCCGAATATTATGTTCTATCTGCAAGAGCTCCCGCACCCGGAAGTACAATAGCAAGCGGGTCCTCTAATGATTATAGTCAATATTAATAATATAGGCATTAGATTCACTCTCATTGATGTTGGTTCGACACTCAATGTATGTAGTATTGATCTACTGCCTAAAATTAATATTGACCCATCCTCTCTTAATACTTCTTCTCTTGTCCTCTGTGGGTTCGATAATGTCGGTTGACGATCCCTAGGCACGATAGTCTTGCCTTTGAGATTGGGACCCATTACTATTCCTACCCTTGTATATGTCATGGCAGAAAAGTTTCCATGTAACCTTCTTCTTGGTAGACTGTGGATTCATGCTATGGGTGTAGTCCCATTTACCTTGCATAAATCTATTAAGTTCACTTGCAATGATAAAGTAGTCACAGTCAAGGATGACCCTAATGCTATGCACTTATATGAGATGGCAGCTGCTGGTTATTCTTTTGTTGTGCCTACTCTCATTCCTTCAGTGTATTCTAGTGTGTTGATGTTTTCTCCAGCAGTATTGGCATATATGTAGGGAAGATGGCATCTCCCAGTTTATGGAATGTATGACTAGCCATGATGAGAATCTTTCCAGACAATTTGTCACCTCCTGGAAGGATAGAAGGGTTAAAATTGGGAGCATTTCTTTTGATATCAGTGAGGAGGTCATTTCCAAAGCTACGGGTCTCACTCTAGATGGGAATACGTGGAAGAAAACCACCAAAGTCGCGGACCAGACCAACCTCAATCTTTTCTTCTAGGGTGATGAAAAACCTATCAAGATGCGTGGAGGATTTGATTATGAAGTGCTTCCTGAGCCATGGGACAAAGTGTGCATGATGGTGATGAAATATTTTACCCTGGAAGGAAGGTATGGCGTTTATTACTATTATCCTTTCAATTTCCTCAACCACCTTAGGAACCACACAATATTTCCTTCCCATTTTTTCTCATGCACTCCCTTGAGATTATTGTGCTCGATGCCACTAAAGCCATGAATGCGAGTAAAAATTTCACCATTCTTCATCAGGGTCTCATTTCTAGGCTTTACCATTTTCATTCGGCCCTTTTCCCTCCTCACCCCATCACTGTTGTTGATGTCTCCTATCCTACCTCTGTTGAAGAAGCCTCAGTTTCCTCTACCCCCTTGTCGGCTAGTATCATGGATCCCCTTGGCCCAAGTAAGAAGCAATGCATTAAAAACCCTTCCTTGAAAGTTTCACCGCATGACACCTCCCCCTCGTTTGGTCCCGTGGTGGAAAGTAAGGAGAAAAAAATGCATTGCCACCACATTGACTCGGATAATGAGATCACTGAGGAGGCTAATACTCCTTGTCGGTCTAATAGACTAGTTACCAAGAAATAAAAAGGGAAGAGGTTCAAAGAGATTTCAGATTCTGACAATAGGGATGAGAGTGTGAGTAGGAGTAAGGAGGAGAAGGATGTGGGTGAGGAGGCTTTCTCGGGTTCTGCTAGCAGCTCCTTCCATGTTTCTGAAAGCCTTAAAAGGATCGCTTCCAACATTAAAATCAAGGAGGTTAAGCCTTGCACTTCTAACATCGCGAAGGGTAAGGCTCCAATGGAGGAAGGCCATAGCAAACAGGATGATTCCTGGGAGGATATTTCCAATATGAAAAACAAAATTGAGAGCTTGGAGAAAAGAATGCAGGAGGTCACTCGGTTTGCCTTGAAGATCATGCACAGGTCTGCCACTACTCTTTGTCTACTGCAGAAGGAGAAGGCTGCGAAAAATGTGGAGGAAGACCCTTTCAACAAGGAACTGCTTAAGTTCCTCTCTGAGGATTGGGCTACTATTACACTTGTTAAGCCATGCAGTGGGAAATAGTTTTAGTTTTTAGTGGGTTCATGTTTTTTGACTAGGGTGGGTTGTTTCAGCCTTTGATCATGTTTTATTTTTTAAAAGACTTTGTTGATATTTTTAATTTCGTCCATAATTGGTATGACCCTCAGTGGTCTATGACTTTATATCATGCTATCATGATGGACTCTGCTAGTAGCTCTAGATCGGTTCTGTGTTTTTTGTGATGTTTTTGATATGTTCTGCTTATGGTGATGGTCTGGTTTTTAGACCTATTGTCACTGTGCTGTTAGTGTTAATCTATTGTGAATGGTCATGGTTGCCTTGTTTTAATGGGACAACACCCTTGATTTTGACGCTTTTAATATAAAAAACGTATTAAATTTAAAAAATAAAATAAGGGTATGTATAAAAGTAAAGGTTAAGTTTAGCATTCCTTTTAAAAAAGAAAACAATATTCTTTTCTTGTAAAATTAATTAATTATATAATTATATATATATAATTGGAAAAGAGATAATCATTATTACTATAATTTTTAAATTATCCTATAAGATAAATGGAATATATGTGTATAAAGAAGATAATTATTTCATATATATATAGGGATAAATGAACTCATATAATTGGCAATTAGAGGAACATTAATGTCATAACCATGTTAGAAATATTAAGGGTATCAATAATAGAATTAGTAGTAATAGATAAGAGTACTAATAATGCTAATGTCAAGTAGTGATGTGGTTAATGAGAAAATTCGTTACGGGACTAGAATTGGCTATAGGAATTATAGAACTCTCGATCATTATATATATATATATTCCATAATATTAATGTTGAGAATTATATTAGTTAACTTGGTTCAAAAGAAAAAGATGTTGATAGTTGCATTAGAAGTAGTTATGGTATCAAGGACGATCTTAACCTTACACATGGTCAAATAGTATGAAGATTAGTAATATATGGAAATAATATTTTACTCATGAATTGAATTAGAAAAATTTATGGGATGAGGTCATCTTGTGCCAACAGAGTTAACATCGATCGCATTCATCCCTAGTATTAAAAATTTGATGTTCTCTTTTAGTACTTATTAATACTAGGATCTTTCTCTTCGTCACTTGAAGGTCTGTGTGAGGAACTCCACACACCCATTCGTTCATCTACCCACTCCCTACTCTCAGGTGATGTGTCATAGACATTGCATGAGCATTGTCTCCTGATGCTTGTAGATTAGTTATCATGAGAAACATGATAAGGCTTATAACATGTGTAAAGTACAAAAAAAAAGTGTTAGTTGTGTTTTTGCGCTATTGTAAATTTTAGGGCATGACATAAGTGTTTACATGTACTCATATCAAGAGCACCAAATAACAAATTGAAAGTAATAACAATGTCATCAAATGCTTTACCTACACACGCCAACATGATGGACCAAAAACAACAAAAAACAAAGAGAAAACAAACTAAATTAATAAATTTTTACGTGATGCAGGATTACAAATACACCTGGGTGTTCTTACATTAGTCTAGTTGTAGAATATTCTTTTCCAATCCTTTGTTTTATCATTTTAGGGTTAGGTCAAGGGCTTTGACTTTCAAACTCGAGCATACCTGGAATTTGTGCATAGTGAAATATGAATGTGAAAGTTGTAATTATCTTATCATGATTCAAGGTCCTTCTATGTATTATTTCTTTTTTGGTCCTATATTTATACCTAAGGTAGACTTGTTTTCTAGAGGTTACTAGTTTCTGGTGTACTGAGTCCTTTGAATTTTTGTATTTGGATATTTTCCATATGATGTTTGATTAGTGTTTATATGTTAGCTTAATTCATTTACAGTGTCTTTCTTATGTTTGCACTAGTTTATGGAGAGCTTCCTATGTACCATAAATGCTCTCTAGAACCCATATACCTTTCAGGAAGTTAATTCCTATTCTCCTTACATTCATGCATCTAGAACTTATGCACTATCAACACTGTCATTCTAACCATCAAGTTCAATTTCTCTGAAGCTATTGGGGTCT
The DNA here is from genome assembly GCA_007258455.2 of Sequoia sempervirens. Lineage (NCBI taxonomy): Eukaryota > Viridiplantae > Streptophyta > Pinopsida > Cupressales > Cupressaceae > Sequoia > Sequoia sempervirens. The sequence continues at coordinate 7,883,875 of VDFB02000020.1, read as the reverse complement.
ACTTATTCTATAGTAAGCAGTATTGAGATGAAATAGAGATTTCTTGGATCTTCCCCCTCTCTTTCTTGTTTAATTTCTTCTACATAAATTTTGTCTTCCCTTTCTCCAAGTGGAATATTGACTATCTTATTGTCATCCACCAGAGATATCTCTTCCTTTCTTGAGTCTAAAATCTTATTAGAATTGACAAACCATCTTAATCCTAACAATGCTCTAAAAGTCGTATTTATGGTTCCTTCATCTCAACAACCTCAAACCAACAATTTATTTAAGTACTTTGATGTTTATTTCCACATTCTTTCATGTTCCTAAAGTCTCCATGCCAAATCCATATGCCAAACTAATATTTATTGGTGTTTCTATTAGCTTACATTTACTCAACCTCTCCCAAGTTGTTGCAGGAATAATGTTTAGGTCAACACCTAGATTTACCATCGCATGTTTGACCTTACTATTATTAAGATGTGCAGTGATTAAAAGAGGGCCATTCTTCCAATTCCAGTCTTTTATAATTTGATGGAATTGTTGTTTTTGTTTGTTCTAATATTTTCCCAATTATTTTAGTTTAATTATCAAGTATTTTTGGTGGGCCAAAGAGGCTAAATTCTTTAACATCATTACTTATTATTGTAAGTGTGTGAGGGGGAAAAACATATATGCAAACAAGATAAATGTGCTTGAAATTAGAATCTAAGTTGAGATCAAACACAAAAATCTAAGATCTAATCCTACACATACGAAATGAAACTAAGCTATTGGAAAAAAATTAAGAAATCATATGATTACCAAACTGAATGCAAACAAAAGAAAAGTTTTACCATCCCATATCATAGTGTGTTTTCCTAATGTTGGATTGTTTGAATCACTGCAAAGCCTACATAGTTCGTGTGCAAATCTTTGATGAATGATGCGTGTTGGTTGATCGAAGAAAGGTTGAAGCTCTATCAATGGTGCTCTAGACAGTACTTCGTTGCATAAGGTATCTTGATTCTTGAATCCTTTTTTGTGAGGAAAGAGGTTTGTTATATAGAAAATGAGATTTTAAATGAATGATCAAGATTAAACAATGTTGATTCAAGATCAACGATCAAAAGGTGTTGAGAGGATTTAGACATGAGTAGATTGTGCAAAGTAGATTGCACAATTTGTGTGATTGAGGAATAGATTGGCTAGTCAGGGTTTAGATTGATTAGTCAGATTTAGATGGCTTAGTAAGGAAATAGATTGATTAGTAATAAATTAGATTGGTCAGTCAGGAAATAGATTCATTAGTCAACAAATTAGATTGCTAAGTCATAAAATCATAATTTTCTCAATCAGAAAGTGGGTGAGGAATATGAATTAATTGATTTAATTAATTAATTCCTTTTTGGAGTTGAACGTGCAAATCAAGTTTGACTTTTACAAACAAAGTTGCATTAGTTTGATTTGATTTTTGATAAATGATTTGAATAGTTTGATTTAAATATTCAATTTTTTGAGGGAAAGTTTCGTAATTAAATTATTATGATTTAATAATTCAATTAAATTTAGGGGAATAAAGTGATTTAGTGACATAATCAAATAATTGGCATTGTTTGACTAATTAGAATGAAATAAGATTAGATTAGGACTTCGTTAAATAAATGTTATTTATTTAATTGGTCAAAATGATGAAATGTGAATTAATCAAATAATGTCATTTTACTCAATTAAATAGTTGAATTAGGGTTTTTAGGAATTTATTAAATAAATGGAATTTAATCAATTTTTCAAGAATGATGAAAATGTGAATTAATTAAATAATGTTGTATTATTCAATTAACAAGGGAAATTAGGGTTTCAGATGTAGTTGATGTGAAATGTAGTGTTGTTTGATGATAATGATGTTGATGCGTGATGTTACAGGATGTTGCGGGAATGTTGTGAGATGTTATAGGATTGCGGGAATGCTACGGGATGTTGTAGGATGTTGTGGGGATGTTGCATGTTGTGGGATGTTGTGGGATGTTGTGGGATGTTGCGGGATGTTGCAGGATGTTGCAAGATGTTGTTCAATGTTGTGTGATGTTGTTTGATGTTGTTTGATGTTGTTTAGGGTGTGTGATAGGTGTTAGGTCAATTTTACATGTCTACATTTTTCCCCTCTTTGATACAAAGTATTAATTTCTTTGTTTCAAAGATTATGTTTTTAAGATCAAGTTTTTGAAAAAAAAATTGTTCCCCACTGTGCCCCGGTGTTCAATGGAATGATGGTAGGACTTTGTGTTGCCCCCTTGAGAGGTTGGCTGAAAAAGTTAGTTTTGAGGTCAAGCTCACGACACTGTTTTGTTTCAGTTACGATGAGTTGAAAGTGAAAAATGAGATCTATAGTTCCCACGTTGATTGTTTCAATGTTCCCGAGAAGTCCTGATGTGAACATAGGAAGGTTCTCTAAGTAAAAATTAGGGTTTCCTAGGTGGAATTAGGGTTTTTTGAGGGTTAATATAGGTAATTAGAGTTCTAATTGCCTCATTTATGTTTTGATCCTATACTTAAATCTTGTCTCTGGTTTTCTCATTTTGTTAGTTGTTGAGGAGCAATGTCGAGGATTCAAGGAGCCCCGCATCGTTCAGACCTGGTACGAGAGTTTGGATGACCTGCAGGCATCAGTGGCTTGGTATGTACCTTCTAGCTTTTTGATTTCATCTTGTTACTGTAGTCACAAAAATAGTACTCCCCACCTTGGAGGAATAGAGTACAAGGATAGGGTTCCTATTTCACACTTGCTACACTCAAGGACACCTTAGAGATCTCAACCCAATAAAGAATGGAGAGAGAGATCCAGGGAAATAAGGTATTCTAGGATATGATTTCATATTATAGGATGGGTTCACCACAAAGTAAGAACTTGGAAAGACTAATGCAATGTAAGATGCAACACTAAACCCTAATTTGATGCAATGACCTATAAAAGTATGTAAAACAAAACAAAAAGTTGCAAAATAGAATGTGTGCACCTAGAAACTTGTAGAGTCTTGAATGGAGATTGGAAATTTTGAAATCTTGAAATTTTGGCCTATTGGGACTCATTTGCCATTCTGGGTGAATTAGTCTCATTTCTAGATTTCCACATAGGAGAAAGTTTCAGGAAAATGGGTATCCAAATCTGTAAAGATCTCCGAAAAATACCTGCATTGGGACTCATTCACAACTTGTGGCGAATGAGTCCAGTTTGAATTTTCTGGAAATTCAAAGTTTGAATATGCTCTTCTCAGCCTGCTCAATTTTCTCCTCAGAGTTCCCAGATCCGAAACTCAAATTTCAGGGCTATAAATGACCTTTTAGTGAAGATTATGACTTTGCAAATGGGGAGACAAATCCAACAAGCCTGTAACCTAATCTTCAACGATCTTCAAGTATTCAAAGCACCTAGATCTACATTCACAGAAAGAGAGAGAAAAAATTGTTGATTTTTAAAGAATAGGGGTTTTCCTTGGTCGAACCCCTTTTAGGTAATTAAACCAAATGATTAAAAAATGAAATGAAGGCATGAAGCATGGAACAAAGAACATGAATCATGGACAATGATACCTTGAATGATGCCTTGTGAATAATTTCTTGTAAATATGCAACTCAACATGAAATGGCCATGAAGGATGTAGATCTTGATCTTTGACAATAGGTGTGGAACAATGCTTGATCTTGGATCTTCAATGCTACATCACAACACTAGATAAATAACATTCTTGATGCTTGATATGCTTGACATGATGATGGATCTTGAATTGTTTCAACAATTGATGAAGAATTCTGCCCTTGTATTCCTTAGAAATGATCTTGAATGTTATGTTGATGATCTTGTAAAGTCTTGGAATGCTTAACTCTTGCTTGCTTGACTTGATAAATGTAGGCTTGATGAAATACTAATTTAAGTGCTCATTTATATAGGCAATCCACTCAAATGACCATTAATTTGATCCCCAAGGCCGACATAGGAGAAATTTGAACTTAAAACCTAGTTTTTCCCACTCAAACCTTGAAAATAGGCCAAATGGGACTCATTTTCCAAGTTGGGCAAAGAGTCCCACTTGGATGGGACTCATTTTCCCAAAGTGGCGAATGGGTCCCACATGGGCTATTTTGCCAGCTAAGATGTTGGGGAGTCAATAAATTAAGCTTTTATGTTGATCTTGTCGGGTTTTTGATTAAAATATGCCTTGGGATGCATAATATGGGATCATAGGGGCCTATTAATGATGATATAAAGGTCATAAATGCAGTAAGGCCCAAAATTCAATGTGAAAGTGTAAATAAATATACTTTTCAACATTAAATTAAGGAAAAATTGGATCTATTTAGCTTAGAAGGGCCCTAAATCCCATGTGAATGTGTAAAACACATTACAACATTACAACACTAGATTAAGTCCACTTTAGTTTACAAGCCTCTTAAATTTAATGTGAAATTGTAGATAAATACTCTTTACAACACTAAATTAAGAAAAAATTAAGCTAATTTAGCTTCAAAAGGTCCCAAGACCAATGTGGTTGTGTAAAGCACCTCACAACACTAGATCAAGGTGATATCAAGTCCAATTTATCATTAAGCAATGAAAAGGTGTGCTTTTTCAGTGACTACATTTAGCCCCCACTTTAGTGAGAAAATGAACTTGTTTCAAAATAATACTAAAGTAGACATTAAAGAGGGGTCCGAGTGTACCGATTATATGGTCTAGGATAGAAAATATTGAGGAGATTGTTAAGCCCTAGGATCCAAGGTCCTAAGCCAAACTGACATAAGCACAAAAGGACACACACAAGGTGCAACAAAATAAGATACACGAACATACAATTCCAATAACTAGAAGAAAAAATAAAAAAGGTGGATCAAGCTTTGACTGTTTTTCCAACATGATGTGGATCAGATCTAGGTTGCTTTTCCAAAAAGAAATGCATACTCACTTTGAGGCAATGAAACTTTAGGCTTTCTGTTGGGTGAGAAGTCCAAGAAAGTGAGACACATACACTCATGGCTGGTATGCACTCACACACACACACACACGAGTGGCTATGGGGAAGTCATTCCTTGGTTGGGCTTCTCGCTCAAACTATATGAAAGTGATACCTCCTGATAACTTTGATAATGCACCACACAAAAAATGATTTTTGAGCTTCATGACACAAGCAAAACTTCATATGCTTGAAACTCATAGACATTATAAATGCAAAATAGTGTAAGGTTTGTTCAAAGGGATTTTTCTTAGTTCATGCAAGGTCTCTTCTTAGCGAACATTGTATCTAATGTCTCCAAGAGAGGACAAGTCAAAGAAATATCATGCTCTTGAAGGAAATCAAGCACAATGACACCACCAAGAAAAGGATGCATCGCAAGAAGAAAGAAATCACACAATGAAACATGACGAGTCGATGTATGCCCCCACTTTAAAGTGGTTGCTAACACCATTACTGTGAGAAATTGATTTAAAGTGGAAGAAGACATGAGATCTTATTCGGAAAGCCCTATGCCAAGTCATATGTTTTTGAATCGAACTACATCATGAATGATTGTGTCAGATGCAAGTCAACTTAAGGCATGTCATGCACATCACAAGCTTGCTCTTATATATACATGAAAGGTGATCAACTAGCCAAAAGAGACAACAAGTGACATACGAGAAGGAGGCTAAATAACCCCTTTCCCCCACATAGTGTAGGATAATGACGAGCTAAATAGGATGAAGATAAGTATCAACTAGAGGAACTAGGCACTTCAACACAAGGAAGAGCATCATGATCTTTAAGATGTTGAATTATGTTACTTAAAGCCTTACATTCATTAGTAGAATGACCATGAATTCTATGATAGGTGTAAAATGAATTTTTGTAGTAAAATTTCTTTCGTGTTCTTGGAGGGAGAGTTATGAAACGATCTTGGAGGAGTCTCGACAAGATACCTTCTTGATAAAAAGTAGAGGGTGTTTTATTATTTTGTGACAAAGACATCTCTTTGTTAGTATTAGTTGTCATACCTACACAAGACTCTTTAGATTGTGAGATTTTGTACTCTCCTTTATAGGAGTGTGTAAAATCTATCAAATTTGAATCATAAGTGTTTTGCTTGATGACATTAATGTTAAGTGAGGACTTCTCTATTTCTTTCAATGGATAACAATCAAGACCACTAGTGTCTATCATTTCAAGATGCATACTATTAAAGTTGAACTAGAAGGATGTTTTGTAATAGTGTTGGCATCAAGTGAAGGTTTGTTTATTTCTATCAAGGGACAATAGCCAAGACCATGAGTCATTTCCTACGTGTTAGGATCTATAGGGCTATGAATACCTTGTTCTCTAGCACTGCATCCTTTTCCGCTATACCCAATTTTGTTTCATAAGTTCATAACCTTTTCCATAAAGCTTTTTTATTGCTTTTGGATCTGTTGGTTGTTCGTAATCAGCTTCATCAAAGGTTTTTGTGTAGTTTGTTGTCTTTTTTTCTAGAGTAGTGGATGTGGATGCTTTCGAAGGGTCTTCCAAATTTTATGTTGACATTACTGCTTTTTTCTTTTCCCTTTTCAGACTCTTTGTTTATGATCTTGTATTCTCCCATGAATGTTTGTTCAAAGTCTAAGGAACCCCAATCATCTTCTAATAGATTTTTGACTTCCTCAATGTGTTTTTCTTTTTCCTTTTGTTGCATGTGTTCTACTTGTGTAGTTGGTGTCAATGTTGCTAAAGGATTCTCCTTGTTTTTCTCAATGTTTAAACAATTGTTTGGATTATGGTTTGCTTCGAGTGTGTACACTTTTTTGTTTTAGATGTATTTCATTTTACAATGAAGAGTAGAAGGCACCCCATTCATTGCATGAATCCATGGCCTGCCTAGAAGGAGATTATATGAAAGATCATGAGGCATAACATGGATCTATGTTTCTAATGTGGCATTTTCAGTTGTAATAGGTAAAGTGGTCACACCAATCGTTTGTTTTCCTACATTGTCAAATCCCTTAATAGATAAATAATCAAGTTGAATGTTTGATTTATCGACACCAAGCCTATCCAAAAGGGTCACACTACACACATTAAGGGCGGAGCCATTATCCACAAGGGTTCTCTTTATCCCTTTTCTTTTGTATTGAGATATTATTATGAAAGCTTCCTTTTTTTTTGTACTTCCAAAGGAGGGAGCTCACTTTGGTGGAAAACAATGTTAGTATTCAGTCCTTGAATCATGGCTACTATGTCATTCGGTTGCACATTAGAAGGGATAGGAGATTTTTTTAAGGCATTTTGAATCATGTTGTGGTAGTAATTGGGATGCTTGAATAAGGTCCCATAAGGATATCTTAGCAGGACTGTTCTTAAGTTGTTCCACAAGATCATACTCCTTTCCACTTTGTGAAGGAAAACGAGGGGGACTTTGTAAGATAGGTTGAGTTAATGGGAGGGTTCTTGGTTATGGATTATTTCTACTGTTATATGTATGAGCAACGGTATTATGAATTGGCTACTATGACACATTATATTTATGTGGGTAGAGGATGAATTTGGGTTTTTTTTAAGTGTGCAGTTTGTGTGAAAGGGGGTAAAGGATGAGTTGAGGTTGAATGATATTAACATCCCTTAGTGAAGGAGAGTCTAATACTAATTCATCATTTTTATCTAAGGGCATAATATCATTATTTTCAATGTTTTCCTTTTGTTGCACCATGATATCCTCCCTAGGAGGAGATCTTTTAGGAGAGCGAAAAACTAGATGTTCATGACATTAAGAGATTGGTTCTTCTAAAATGACTTCATCACATGCAAGGGAGTTTTCAATGGTTGGATTTTCTTGTTTATCGATAGTGGGGATATTAGGAGAAGGCTCTATTTGATTGTCCTTTTTCTATAAAGTCTTATTCTCTTGTGCCATATTATCTACCTTAGTAGGAGAGCTTGTAAGATTTTCATCACATTCCATGGCTATATTTTGTAAAGTAGATTCTTCACAAGTAAGGGAGGCATCAAGAGAAGGAAAACTATGATTTTTGTGCTTACCAAATAGATCTTTCCAAATGGTAGGAGCATTATGGAAGGGACGAACAAGATTCTTATGACTCTCAATAGGTACATATTTTAACACCAATCTATCCTCTTCGCATCGAGGAGGGATATTAGGAGAAGGAAATTTTTGATTGTCATGGCTATCTATGATATCATCCTTTTTCACTAAAAAATTCTCACAAGCAAGGGATGAATGGAGACTAGGTAATGTGATGTTTATAAATGTTTCTATGATATCATCTTGTTGTTTTCTAATATATTCCAAAGGGGGAGGAGGAGAGGGACAATCAAGTCTCTCAATGCTTATATCTTCTTTCACCAAGATACCTTTGTCACTAAGAGGAGAAGCATTGAGAGAAGAAAAAGTATGATTGTTATGATTTTCCACACTACCATCCTCACCAGTGGGCAATGTAATATTAAGGATTGTGTCAATGATTTGATCCACTTTCTCTAGGATGTTCTCATAATTATGAAAGATAGTAGAAGGATAACTAACATGTTTCTTAATGACCTCATTATTGTAATCTAAATTGAACTCATAAGAGGGGATGTTGTACTTATGCAATCCATTTTTAACCATATCAAAGCCACATCTCTTGAAAGAAAACATGCTAAATTATGGAAAAGAAAATAAAGTGCAATTCTATGACCTAAAGTGAAATGCAATTTTCAGATTTGAAATAAGGTAATTTGCTAATTAGACTATGCAAAAAAAATTGAAATTGAAATATTATAAATGCAAATTTTGAATCAAGCAATGCATAAAATGGACTAAATTAAGCTAGATTTAGTGAAATGCATGTAATAGAAACTCAACCAACTTAAACAAATAATTAATGGAAGTAAACAAAAGTGCAAAAACAAGGTTTTCAGTACAATAAATGGAAAATTTAGGGGTGCACTAGGACTAATTCGCCCAAGGTGGCGAATGAGTCCCAGTAGGGATTTTTTTCAAAATTTTCAAAATTTTTGAATTGATATTTATGCTTTTTAGTTTTAATGATGTGTATCCTAAATGCAAATGTAGTTTTTAGATGATTTGCAATGATTTGAGATACAAAAATGCAACCAATATGCACTTTTAGAAACCCTAGATACCAAATAAATAATGCAAACCTTAATGCAAGATAGATCTAGGATGATGATGGACTCCAAATTAGAAAAGAAGGTATTCTAAATGTAGGTTCACCAAAATGTAGTCATGGAAATAGTACTCCCCACCTTGGAGAAATAGAGTACAAGGATAGGGTTCCTATTTCACACTTGCTACACTCAAGGACACCTTATAGGTTTCAACCCAATAAGGAGGGAGAGATCTGACAATAAAGTATCCTAGGATATGATTTTAGAGTATAGGGGGGTTCACCACCAAGTAAGAACTTGGAAAGACTAATGTGTAAGATGCAACACTAGACCCTAATTTGATGCAATGACCTATAAAAGTATGTAAAACAAAACAAAAATTTGCAAACTAGAATGTGTGCACCTGGAAACTTATAGAGTCTTGAATGGAGACTGGAAATTTTGAAATCTTGAAATTTTGGCCTATTGGGACTCATTTGCCATTCTGGGCGAATTAGTCTCATTTCTAGATTTCTACATAGGAGCAAGTTTCAGGAAAATGGGTATCCAAATCTGCAAAGATCTCTGAAAAATACCTGCAGTGGGACTCATTCACCACTTGTGGTGAATGAGTCTAGTTTGAATCTGCTTTTCTCAGTCTGCTCAATCTGCTCCTCTAAGTTCTCAAATTTGAAACTCAAATTTTGAGGCTATAAATGACCTTTTAGTGAAGATTATGACCTTGCAAATGGGGATACAAATCCAACAAGCTTGTAACCTAATCTTCAATGATCTTCAAGTATTCAAAGCACCTAAATCTGCATTCACACAAAGAGATAGAGAAAAACTTGTTGATTTTTAGAGAATAGGGGTTTTCCTTGGGCAAACCCCTTTTAGGTAATTAAACCAAATGATTAAACAATGGAATGAAGGCATGAAGCATGGAACAAAGAACATGAATCATGGACAATGATACCTTGAATGATGCCTTGTGAATGATTTCTTGTAAATCTGCAACTCAACATGAAATGGCCATGAAGGAAGTAGATCTTGATATTTGACAATAGGTGTGGAACAATGCTTGATCTTAGGTCTTCAATGCTACATCACAACACTAGCTCAGTAACATGCTTGATGCTTGATATGCTTGACATGATGATGGATCTTGAATTTCTGCAACAATTGATGAAGAATTCTGCCCTTGAATGCCTTAGAAATGATATTGAATGCTATCTCGATGATCTTGTAAAGTCTTGGGATGCTTAACTCTTGCTTGCTTGACTTGATAAAATGTAGGCTTGATGAAATAATGATTTGAGAGCTCATTTATATAGGAAATCCACTCAAATGACTGTTAATTTGATCTACAAGGCCGACATAGGAGAAATTTGAACTTAAAACCTAGTTTTTCCTGCTCAAACCTTGAAAATAGGCCAAAAGGGACTCATTCACCAAGTTGGGAAAATGAGTCCCACCTAGATGGGACTCATTCACCCAGAGTGGTGAATGGGTCCCACAAGGGCTATTTTGCCAGCTAAGATGTCGGGGAGTCAAGAAATTAAGCTTATATGTTGATCTTTTTGGGTTTTTAATTAAAATATGCATTGGGATGCACAATATGGGATCATAGGGGCCTATTTATGATGATATAAAGGTCATAAATGCAATATGTCCCAAAATTCAATTTGAAAGTGTAAATAAATATACTTTTCAACATTAAATTAAGGCAAAATTAGGTCTATTTATCTTAGAAGGGCCCTAAATCCCATGTGAATGATTAAAACACATTACAACACTAGATTAAGTCCACTTTAGTTTACAAGCCTCTTAAATTTAATGTGAAAGTGTAAATAAATACTCTTTACAACACTAAATTAAGAAAAAGTTACGTTTTGAGCGGGAAAATTACCTTTTTAATTCAAATTTTTGGTGGATGTCGGCCTTTGAGATATAAATAATGTTAAATTAGGTGTTAATGCATATATAAGTATGTTTCTAAGTCATTTTTATCATCTAAGTAGTCTAAGAAATCATTTTCAAGAGCAATTTCAAGATCCAAGCATTCAAAGTCTTCAAGCATTCTTTCACAAGAGCATTCAAGTTTCAAAAGAAAGAAAATTTGAAGCCTTGGAGCAGCATTAAAGTGTTTTTGTAGGTCTTCAAGCTCACTTTCATTCAATATATAGCATTTTCAAAGGTTGATCATGGTTGTCTATGGTGAATCATGATGGATTCTAGGTTGGGGAGATGCAACTAGCCATCAAGGAAAGCCTAAAGACTTGTTTCATAAGTGATTCCATCCTCCATTATCACTCTAAATTTAGCCTAAGGAAGGTACAATCATCATTAGGGCTCATTTGGGTGATTAGGGATATCTCAAAGTGAGTCATCGATCTTCATGTTTCCATTCATGCATCATATTCTTACACATTAGAATAGGATTGCATTACGTTTCAGATTTCCTAGTCATAGACGCATTTAAGGCTAGGGTTTACATTCCTATTTACATGCATGTTTCAATATTTCTATCGAGGTTTACTTACCAAACTATGGGTTTGATTGAGGAAAACCCCCCATAAGCAAATCAAGTTTGTATTTTGTTTTGCGTGTCTTTTTGTAGATTCAGATCCAAAATTCAATTTTGAGGGAAAGAGCAGGTGTTGAAGTGTAGATTAGAACTTTAAATTCTTGAAAAAGTGAAACGAGACCAATTTTCCCAAGGTGGCGAATGAGTCCCACTGTAGGCGTTTTCCAAAACTACTTACAGATTTAGATACCCTTTTTCCCAAAATAGATCCTTGTGCAGAAATCCAAATCTAGGACTGATTCACCTAGGTTGGAGAATGAGTCCCAGTTGGTCAAAAAGTCAAAATTTCTATCATTTTAGAGCTTCAATCAATCATTCCCAGATTTCTAGGTGCACACCATTCATCTTACTGCTTTCTTGTTCTATTTTATTTGCATTTCTAAGTCATTTTGTAGGTCATTCCATTGAATTAGGGTTTAGTGTTGCAGCATCTTTTATTTCATTTATCTTTCCAAGTTCTTACTTGGTGGTGAACCCCTTATTAGTTTGCATTCAACCCCTAGAAAAACCCTCTTGCAAGATCTCTCTCCTTTGCATTGAGATCTCAAGGGTTTGTTCTTGAGTGAAAGTTAGTGAAGATTGTCATTCTAGGTCCTAAACCCTAGAAGAAGCAAACAATTTTCCACCTTTCAGAGAGTATGCAATGTACGTGATGAACCAAATGAAGGTATATGCAATGAAATGGATGAAAGAAAAACACTGCAAATTGAAGCGGAAAACTAACAACATCAAATTGAAACACATAAACATAGAATTTAATGTTGTAAAATGTAGTTTAAAATATGAAACAAGAAAAAATCACCCAGAGGGGCGTATGAGTCCCAATCATGGTTTTTTAAAGGTCTAATCTAAATAATAGTCACCACAATATACCCAAAAATCAGGAAAAATCTCTTGTACTAGGACTAAGTCGCCCAGAGGGGTGTATGATTCCTAGTTTAGGGTTTTTACACAAATGTCAGAAAATTTTAAGTGATTGCTCTACTTTCTGGTTTTTATGATGTCTAATCTAAGTGCAAATGCAGATTTTAGATGAAATTCAATGATGCAAGATGCAAAAATGCAACCTATATGCACTTTCACTAATGCAAGAATTAGAAACCCTAGATGTCAATTAACTAATGCAAACCCTAATGCAATGTTAATACAAGCTAAATCTAGGATAATGATGCACTCTAAATAAAAATTAAGATGTTCTAAATGCAGGTTCACGAAAATGAAAGGTTGAAAAAATTGTTGTTGACTATAGTTTAGTACATAGAAAAACAATCTTCTACACTCTCATTCAAGGAAACCATAGAGATCTCAATCCAAGGATGAAGGAGGGGAAATAGATCTTGCAATAGGGTTGTCCTAGGGTCTGATTAGAGACTAAAGAGGGGTTCACCACCAACCTAGGGCTTGGAAAGACAAGTAATATGCAAAATTATATAATGACAAAACCTAATGATATGCAAAACTCGAGTGAATGACCTAGAAATGGATGCAAAATAGAATAGAAAGTTGATAGATCATAGAGGTGCACCTAGAAACCTATAGCCACTTGATTGAAGACTTGAAATGTTGAATATGTTGAATTTAATGTCCACTGGGACTCATACACCAATCTTGGTGATTTAGTCCCAAATTTGGGTTTCTAGGAAAGAACAAAAATTTGGCAAAGATAAGTTTGAAGCACCTAAAATTTGTGAACTTCACTATACTGGGACTCATATGCCAGAAGTGGCGTATCAGTCCTACTTGGTTTTTCTAGAGAATCAGGACCTGAATTTTCTCTTCAATCTCTTATTAATCTTCTTAACTTGATTTCTGAGTGTCAATTTCCAAATTTTTCTTTGTAGATGTTTTCCAATGATCTCCTAAATAAGGTGACAACTTGGACAATTTTGGAACTTGACAACTTCTTTCCAATCTTGGTCTTCAATATGTCTTCAACCTAGATTAGAAAATCACACATTAAATAGTGGGAAAAAATGTTGTTTTGTTAGTGGAAAGGGGTTTTCCTTGGTAAAACCCCATTTTGGTATTCAAACCTTGTAATAAAATCAAATGGAAAGGAGGAATGTTGAATGAACAAAATGTAATGTTGTAACTCACCAAAACCTAGCAATAAAGTGTTGCAAACATGTATGCAATGGCTCCAATGGATGAAGATCTTGACTCTTACTTGAATGTGGTATATTTTGAATTGAATACTTGCTTGAATCATAAAACCCTACATCACAATTGTTAGCTCAAAAACAAACATGATGCATGATGACTTTGACATGATACTTGATACTTGAATAATGCTCCAAAATAGTTGATAAAAAACTCTTGAATGCTCTTTTAAACTCTTGAATTCTCTTGAATGCTCTTGTAAACTCCAATTTTCTATTAGGAATGCTCTCATGAAAGTCTTAGGTGAAAATGAGTGGAATAACCTTGTATTTTTACTTGTTTATGCCAAATTTCCTGAAATTACAAAACTACAAGCCGACATTAGATCTAGGAGAATAAAATCCTACCAACAATTTGAATTTAATTTAATTTTAAGCCACACGGGACTCATATGCCAGAAGTGGCGTATGAGTCCCATTATTCTAGGCTATGGGACACATTTTTTAAGAAATGCTTAGATTCATGTGAAATTAGGATCGGGTCCTCGAAACTTAGGTGGGACTCATACGCCCAAGATGGTGTATGAGTCCCAAATCACTAAATATGGGCCATACAATCCAAAAAGACATGAATTCTGATTGTATTTTTATTTATGTCGAGATTATCCTCAGAAAGATGCATTAATTAAGGCTTGTGGATGCAAAATAAGGCCAATTAAAGCATAAAGAAGCCCAATTAATTAATGAAAACCCTAGATTAGTGTGAAAGTGTGGTGCAACACTTTACAACAATCTAAATAAGGCACAAATAAGGTTCATTTAGTTTACAAGGGCCCAAGACCTAATGTGAATGTGTTAAACACATTAAATCAAGGCAACATTAAGTCCAATTTAACTAGGAGGAATAAAAAAAGTGTGAAAATGTAGCGGATGACATTTTTTGACACTATATATATATAAACATATGCATATACATACATACATACATACATACACACACACATATATATATATACATACATGCATACATATATGTATATAATTATATACATCTACATGTATACATATATATTATATAAATGTATATACCTATAGATAATATATAATACTTAGATGTACATATATGCATATATATTAACTACACATATATTATCTATACATATATGTGTGTATGTGTATAAATATGTGTACATACATGTATATATGTTGCATACATAAACATATGCACAAACATATACAGGTACACACACACATAACATATATATATATATATATATATGAAGGAGTTTCTCAAGACCCTCCATCAATCTCTTGAGTCACTTGAGTAGGTCCACTCCAAATTCCCCACTCCACCTAGGACAATCGATTGTTATGTGGAGGTTCTCTCATTGTCTTGAAACAATCTCAATATTGAACACATCTCAAGAAAGGGATCGACACTAGTAGTCACTAAAAACTTGTTCATGCCAAGAACTAGTAAGGGATTCTACAAGAGCCTCCATCTAGCTCTTGGGTCGTTGGGATGGTTCACTCCTAATGCACCACTCTTCCCAAGACACCCAATCGCTATGTGAGGGCTCTCTTATCATCTTAGAATGGTCTAGATACTAGATGCATATCAAGAAAGAGATAAAAAATGGTATATCCTCCAACCCACCCACTATTCCAAGTGGTTCACTTTGTAATTTTGTCACTCCACTCACCCACTACAATCCTCTCTCAACTTATTGATTAAACATCAGACAAGTGTTGAGCTACTTCTTCAACTATACATACATATAATTGTACACATACACATATATACATACATACATACCTATATAAATATGTCGAGAAAGAGATCAACAATGGTATCTCGTCCCACCCACCTACTATTTTGAGTGTTTCACTTTGTAATTTTTTTGCTTTACTCACCCACTACAATCCCCTCTCAACCTATTGATTAAGCATCAAATAATTATTGAGTTACATCTTCAACTATACATATATAAACATACATACATATATTTTTACATAGATACACATATATACATACATACATATATAAATATGTTATATGTATGTATACATACATACATATATTTTTACATAGATACACATATATACATACATACATATATAAATATGTTATATGTATGTATACATGTTTATTTGTATATGTATATATATAAACATAGACACACATATGTAAATATATATATATAGACATGTACATATGTATTTGTATGTATATATACATAAATACCTACATAAATAGATCTATAAATAATGGTCAACCATTGCTCAAGCTACTCATTCTCCTTCATAATGCATATCATAAGCTTGCATTATTTCAAGATTGCATCAAATCCATTCAACAAGATGGTAATCACACCTCATGTAAACATACATACATACAATATTCATATGTATATATAGATATATACGAATACTTACGTACATATATATGTATATATATGTATATGTGTGTGTACATATATATATGTATGTATGTATGTATATGTATATATATACATGTGTGCATACATCTATATATAATGGTTGAGTGGACTCCCCTTCCTAATGCAAATCAATAGACCACAATGTTCCAAGACAAATTGATTTATCCCCAAAGAAATGAGGAAAATAAAGAATGTGTGCTACCACCAATTCTAGTATCATTAATTGTAGAGTTAGAAACAATATTATCAAGTGTACACTTCCTTTAATGAGGATGGATGATATTGTCAATTATTTATGTTGTGTAAAACATTTCAATAATATAGATTAGAAAAGTGGATATCATATCATTGAATCAAAATCAAAGAAGCAAATGAGTGGAAGACTACATTTAAAAAGAAAGAGGATTTGTATCAATAGATGATTATTCCTTTTGGATCCAAAAATGTACATAGTAGTTTTATGATATTAATAGATTGTGTAAAAAATATGTTGGTAAATTTTTTGTTGTATAATGAATGAAATTTTAATTTTCAAGAAAACTAAATGACATCTAAAATGATAGTATATTGCATTCATGTCAAAGTACTTATTAATTTATTCAAAGGAAATGCCTCTAAATTCTTTGGGAATTTCTTATTTAGTAAGGCATCATAAGTGAAGACATCATGAATGATGTTCTCCATGCCTTGATACAAGAACATGAATCTCCCTCACCTTTACATTTATATAGGTTTTGAAAGGGTCTACATAAGATAAAACTCTTGATTCTATGGTATCTACATGTAAGTCAACTCTTATTTAAATTCACTTAATTATATTAAGTTGTTCCTTTGTGTAATTAAAATCTTATTTAAATTCACTTAATGATATTAAGATATTCCTTCGTGTAATTCAAAACTTATTTAAATTCACTTAATGACATTAAGTTGTTCCTTGCATAAGTAGATGAGTGAAATTTTATTGTTGAATCCTTGGAAGATGTTTTCATTTACAATAAAAGACAAGAAGAATATTTGGATGATATCAAAATAGTAGGTAAAATGTTGAGATAATAATAATGAAAAGTATTTAAGACTGAAGAATAAAGAAAGTATTTATACTCCTAATATACTTTATGAAAAAATTATAATGTATTTACATAGTTATCATTACAATTTTATCTGGGTAGACTTGATCGAATAGATTAATGTTCTTGAAGAATATCTTGAATATGAGGATACTTTTGACCCAATAAAAGTCTTGTTTTCAAAGCCAAATTTCATGATTAAACATATTAATATTTTTCAAGAATAACTTGAACATGAGGATATTTTTGACCCAATGAGTTTTATTTTCAAAGCCAAAGCTCAAAGGTCATGCTCAAATTTAGTGGAATGAAACATAATTGGAGAAACATAGGCAAGGTAAGCAAAACACCTTACAATGTAAAAGAATTGTTGAACCATATGAAATTAATGGCGTGGAAAAGGGACTCACAATACAAGAAAGGGGTCCCTAATCCCATATTTTCCTTTAGTGGGGGATGGTTCATTCAAGGAAACCTAGGATCCAAATTGGATTAACTATCAACACAAAGGTGAGTCAATTCTCAACAAGGGAGACCTAGGAAGATTCCTTAGGTTTTGAAAGGTTCACCACCAAGCAAAAACTTGGAAAAGACAACTTGATATTCAACTCACAAAACCTAGTGATGCAAGCCAAATAATGAGTGCAAATGACAAAATTAAATGACAAGAAGTTAGGATTTATGTACTTGGGAAATCTGGAAATGCAATAAGGATTCCAGAAATGCAAAAATGTTGTCAAAATATGCTAGGGAGGACTAAGACACCCTTACTATCTTCTTAGTCCCACTGCTGTTTTTCGGGGCAAACACGAAATCTTCAGATGTCGAAACCTGATCCGAAAGAATCTCTAAAAAATACCTCCAGGAGGACTAAGACGCCCTTACTATCTTCTTAGCCCCACTCTGAATTTCTACAATTTTAGAAGATGATCCTAGGGATTGATGTCTTCAACTTCTTCTTCTTAGATCTTAGGTCCTGAAACTTCTAGATCTGGCCTGTAGGTGACTTTTTGGGAAGATTGCAACTTTGTAATACAAATTTGTAACTTTGCACTTCAAATGATCTTCAAGTCAACCTAAATATGCAAGCACAAACACACAAGAGAAGAAAAACTTGTTGAAATTGTTAGTAAATGGGGGTTTTCCTTGGTCAAACCCCTTGTTGGTAATTACATCTTGGAATGAAATAAAATAATGGAGGGAAATGATGAATGAACAAAGTGATATTTTTCAACTCACCAAACCCTTGTTATGAGATCTACAAACTTGTGTGAAGTGGCTAGCTTGAATGTAGATCTTGAATCGAATGAATGCTTGATAGATCTTGACTTGAATTGCTTGCTCGAATCAAAACCCTACATCACAAATGTTAGCTCAAAAACACACATGATGCAAGAATACCTTTGACATGATGCTTAAATCTTGATGATGGCTCCAAATGCTTGATGAATTGCTCTTGAATGCTCTTGTGAACTAAATGATGCTATTAGGAATGCTCTCACAAAAGTCTTAGGTGAAAATGAGTGCTCTCACAAAAGTCTTAGGTGAAAATGAGTGAAAGGACCTTAATTTATACTTATCCATTCTCAATATCCTGAAATTACACCACACCAAGCCAACATATGAATTCATTAATTAAAGGAGGCTAAATCCCACCAAGATTTGAAATTAAATCATGAAAATAACTTGAGGGGGACTAAGACACCCTAGGTGGCGTCTTAGTCCTGAGACTTGAAAATTAGGGCATAGACTCCAAAAAGGGGCCTTAAAAATTAGGGTCCCAAGACCTTTAGAGGACAAAGACACACTAGGTGGCGTTTTAGTCCTAGTCCAAAAATCAAGGACATGGCCAAAATCATTAAGTTATCATTTATCCTTTGATGTTTGTCGGGTTTAGCCATAAAAATATATTATTTATTAGGATTGTGGATGCAAAATAGGACAAATTAAGACATAAATAGGGATAAATAAAGCAAGGTGAGCCCAAAAAAGAGTGAAAATGAAAGGGTATGCGTTATCCTACACTACAATTGTAAGAAAATTGAAATATAAATTTACTCTTATAAATTATGAATAAGATATGGTGATGAGTTTACAAATTTTTGGATAGAAAGATTTAAGTGTGAAAGATTATACAAAAAGGAAAGTTGTTTATTAGTGTTAGTCATCATGAAGATAACCTAGAAGATATCTCTAGTCATATCGCTATTTTGAGATGATCAATCCAACAATAATTAAATATGTTAACAATCCAATTAGTGGATGATGCATGTCGACTTTCCCTAAAGGCCGTAGAAGAGTGATAATCAAATTTTAGAACTACGATAGGAGAAGTGGAATATTTTTAGAGGTGTTTACCTTCCCACTTGATTTATTTATCTTCTAATATTAGTATAACAAGTTAGAAATGCAATTTCCACTACCACAAAGAGATAGAGAAGAAAAGAGGGAGATATCGATAGAGCGAGGGAGAGAGGGAGGGATAGAGGGATATTTAGATAGATAGAGAATGGGAGAGGGAAAAATAGAGAGATAAAAAGTGAGAGGAAGTGGCAAAGGAAGAGAGGGATATATAGAGAGGGAGGAACAAGTAGATAAAGATAGGTAGAGGGAGATAAGATGGTGTTAGAGGGAGAGAGATAAAGATGGAGGGAAATAAATAGATAGAAAGAGGGATAGGTGGAG
>VDFB02000020.1:7658985-7863825 GCA_007258455.2 Sequoia sempervirens | reverse complement strand
TTGATCTTGTCAGGTTTTTGATTAAAATATGCCTTGGGATGCACAATATGGGATCATAGGGGCCTATTAATGATGATATAAAGGTCATAAATGCAGTAAGGCCCAAAATTCAATGTGAAAGTGTAAATAAATATACTTTTCAACATTAAATTAAGGAAAAACTAGATCTATTTAGCTTAGAAGGGCCCTAAATCCCATGTGAATGTGTAAAACACATTACAACATTACAACACTAGATTAAGTCCACTTTAGTTTACAAGCCTCTTAAATTTAATTTGAAATTGTAGATAAATACTCTTTACAACACTAAATTAAGAAAAAATTAAGCTAATTTAGCTTCAAAAGTTCCCAAGACCAATGTGGTTGTGTAAAGCACCTCACAACACTAGATCAAGGTGATATCAAGTCCAATTTATCATTAAGAAATGAAAAGGTGTGCTTTTTCAGTGACTACATTTAGCCCCCACTTTAGTGAGAGAATGCACTTGTTTCAAAATAATACTAAAGTAGACATTAAAGAGGGGTCCAAGTGTACCGATTTATATGGTTTAGGATAGCAAAGATTGAGGAGATTGTCAAACCCTAGGATCCAAGGTCCTAAGCCAAACTTACATAAGCACAAAAGGACACACACAAGGTGCAACAAAATAAGATACATGAACATACAATTCCAATAACTAGAAGAAAAAATAAAAAAGGTGGATCAAGCTTCGACCGTTTTTCCAACATGATGTGGATCAGATCTAGGTTTCTTTTCCAAAAAGAAATGCATACTCACTTTGAGGCAACAAAACTTTAGGCTTTCTGTTGGGTGAGAAGTCCAAGAAGGTGAGACACATACACTCATGGCTGGTATGCACTCACACACACACACATGAGTGGCTATGGGGAAGTCATTCCTTGGTTGGGCTTCTCGCTCAAACTATATGAAAGTGATACCTCCTGATAACTTTGATAATGCACCACACAAAAAATGATTTTCGAGCTTCATGAGACAAGCAAAACTTTGTATGCTTGAAACTCATAGACATTTTAAATGCAAAATAGTGTAAGGTTTGTTCAAATGGATTTTGCTTAGTTCATGCAAGGTCTCTTCTTAGCGAACATTGTATCTAATGTCTCCAAGAGAGGACAAGTCAAAGAAATATCATGCTCTTGAAGGAAATCAAGCACAATGACACCACCAAGAAAAGGATGCATCGCAAGAAGAAAGAAATCACACAATGAAACATGACGAGTCGATGTATGCCCCCACTTTAAAGTGGTTGCTAACACCATTACTATGAGAAATTGCTTTAAAGTGGAAGAAGACATGAGATCTTATTCGGAAAGCCCTATGCCAAGTCATATGTTTTTGAATCGAACTACATCATGAATGATTGTGTCAGATGCGAGTCAACTTAAGGCATGTCATCCACATCCCAAGCTTGCTCTTATATATACATGAAAGGTGATCAACTAGCCAAAAGAGACAACAAGTGACATACGAGAAGGAGGCTAACCCCTTTCCCCCACATAGTGTAGGATAATGATGAGCTAAATAGGATGAAGATAAGTATCAACTAGAGGAACTAGGCACTTCAACACAAGGAAGAGAATCATGATCTTTAAGATGTTGAATTATGTTACTTAAAGCCTTACATTCATTAGTAGAATGACCATGAATTCTATGATAGGTGTAAAATGAATTTTTGTAGTAAAATTTCTTTCGTGTTCTTGGAGGAGTCTCGAAAAGATACCTTCTTGATAAAAAGTAGAGGGTGTTTTATTATTTTGTGACAAAGACATCTCTTTCTTAGTATTAGTTGTCATACCTACACAAGACTCTTTAGATTGTGAGATTTTGTACTCTCCTTTATAGGAGAGTGTAAAATATATCAAATTTGAATCATAAGTGTTTTGCTTGATGACATTAATGTTAAGTGAGGACTTCTCTATTTCTTTCAATGGATAACAATCAAGACCACTAGTGTCTATCATTTCAAGATGCACTACTATTAAAGTCAAATTAGAAGGATGTTTTGTAACAGTGTTGGCATCAAGTGAAGGTTTGTTTATTTCTATCAAGGGACAATAGCCAAGACCATGAGTCATTTCCTGTGTGTTAGGATCTATAGGGCTATGAATACCTTGTTCTCTAGCACCGCATCCTTTTCGGCTATACCCAATTTTGTTTCATAAGTTCATAACCTTTTCCATAAAGCTTTTTTATTGCTTTTGGATCTATTGGTTGTTCGTAATCAGCTTCATCAAAGGTTTTTGTGTAGTTTGTTGTCTTTTTTTCTAGAGTAGTGGAGGTGGATTCTTTTGAAGGGTCTTCCAAATTTTATGTTGACATTACTGCTTTTTTCTTTTCCCTTTTCAGACTCTTTTTTTATGATCTTGTATTCTCCCATGAATGTTTGTTCAAAGTCTAAGGAACCCCAATCATCTTCTAATAGATTTGTGACTTCCTCAATGTGTTTTTCTTTGTCCTTTTGTTGCATGTGTTCTACTTGTGTAGTTGGTTTCAATGTTGCTAAAGGATTCTCCTTGTTTTTCTCAATGTTTAAACAATTGTTTGGGTTAGGGTTTGCTTCGAGTGTGTACACTTTGTTGTTTTAGATGTATTTCATTTTACAATGAAGAGTAGAAGGCACCCCATTCATTGCATGAATCCATGGCCTGCCTAGAAGGAGATTATATGAAAGATCATGAGGCATAACATGGATCTGTGTTTCTAATGTGGCATTTTTAGTTCTAATAGGTAAAGTGATCACACCAATCGTTTGTTTTCCTACATTGTCAAATCCCTTAATAGATAAATAATCAAGTTGAATGTTTGATTTATCGACACCAAGCCTATCCAAAAGGGTCACACTACACACATTAAGGGCGGAGCCATTATCCACAAGGGTTCTCTTTATCCCTTTTCTTTTGTATTGAGATATTATTATGAAAGCTTCCTTTTTTTTTGTACTTCCAAAGGAGGGAGCTCACTTTGGTGGAAAACAATGTTAGTATTCAGTCCTTGAATCATGGCTACTATGTCATTCGGTTGCACATTAGAAGGGATAGGAGATTTTTTTAAGGCATTTTGAATCATGTTGTGGTAGTAATTGGGATGCTTGAATAAGGTCCCATAAGGATATCTTAGCAGGACTGTTCTTAAGTTGTTCCACAAGATCATACTCCTTTCCACTTTGTGAAGGAAAACGAGGGGGACTTTGTAAGATAGGTTGAGTTAATGGGAGGGTTCTTGGTTATGGATTATTTCTACTGTTATATGTATGAGCAACGGTATTATGAATTGGCTACTATGACACATTATATTTATGTGGGTAGAGGATGAATTTGGGTTTTTTTTAAGTGTGCAGTTTGTGTGAAAGGGGGTAAAGGATGAGTTGAGGTTGAATGATATTAACATCCCTTAGTGAAGGAGAGTCTAATACTAATTCATCATTTTTATCTAAGGGCATAATATCATTATTTTCAATGTTTTCCTTTTGTTGCACCATGATATCCTCCCTAGGAGGAGATCTTTTAGGAGAGCGAAAAACTAGATGTTCATGACATTAAGAGATTGGTTCTTCTAAAATGACTTCATCACATGCAAGGGAGTTTTCAATGGTTGGATTTTCTTGTTTATCGATAGTGGGGATATTAGGAGAAGGCTCTATTTGATTGTCCTTTTTCTATAAAGTCTTATTCTCTTGTGCCATATTATCTACCTTAGTAGGAGAGCTTGTAAGATTTTCATCACATTCCATGGCTATATTTTGTAAAGTAGATTCTTCACAAGTAAGGGAGGCATCAAGAGAAGGAAAACTATGATTTTTGTGCTTACCAAATAGATCTTTCCAAATGGTAGGAGCATTATGGAAGGGACGAACAAGATTCTTATGACTCTCAATAGGTACATATTTTAACACCAATCTATCCTCTTCGCATCGAGGAGGGATATTAGGAGAAGGAAATTTTTGATTGTCATGGCTATCTATGATATCATCCTTTTTCACTAAAAAATTCTCACAAGCAAGGGATGAATGGAGACTAGGTAATGTGATGTTTATAAATGTTTCTATGATATCATCTTGTTGTTTTCTAATATATTCCAAAGGGGGAGGAGGAGAGGGACAATCAAGTCTCTCAATGCTTATATCTTCTTTCACCAAGATACCTTTGTCACTAAGAGGAGAAGCATTGAGAGAAGAAAAAGTATGATTGTTATGATTTTCCACACTACCATCCTCACCAGTGGGCAATGTAATATTAAGGATTGTGTCAATGATTTGATCCACTTTCTCTAGGATGTTCTCATAATTATGAAAGATAGTAGAAGGATAACTAACATGTTTCTTAATGACCTCATTATTGTAATCTAAATTGAACTCATAAGAGGGGATGTTGTACTTATGCAATCCATTTTTAACCATATCAAAGCCACATCTCTTGAAAGAAAACATGCTAAATTATGGAAAAGAAAATAAAGTGCAATTCTATGACCTAAAGTGAAATGCAATTTTCAGATTTGAAATAAGGTAATTTGCTAATTAGACTATGCAAAAAAAATTGAAATTGAAATATTATAAATGCAAATTTTGAATCAAGCAATGCATAAAATGGACTAAATTAAGCTAGATTTAGTGAAATGCATGTAATAGAAACTCAACCAACTTAAACAAATAATTAATGGAAGTAAACAAAAGTGCAAAAACAAGGTTTTCAGTACAATAAATGGAAAATTTAGGGGTGCACTAGGACTAATTCGCCCAAGGTGGCGAATGAGTCCCAGTAGGGATTTTTTTCAAAATTTTCAAAATTTTTGAATTGATATTTATGCTTTTTAGTTTTAATGATGTGTATCCTAAATGCAAATGTAGTTTTTAGATGATTTGCAATGATTTGAGATACAAAAATGCAACCAATATGCACTTTTAGAAACCCTAGATACCAAATAAATAATGCAAACCTTAATGCAAGATAGATCTAGGATGATGATGGACTCCAAATTAGAAAAGAAGGTATTCTAAATGTAGGTTCACCAAAATGTAGTCATGGAAATAGTACTCCCCACCTTGGAGAAATAGAGTACAAGGATAGGGTTCCTATTTCACACTTGCTACACTCAAGGACACCTTATAGGTTTCAACCCAATAAGGAGGGAGAGATCTGACAATAAAGTATCCTAGGATATGATTTTAGAGTATAGGGGGGTTCACCACCAAGTAAGAACTTGGAAAGACTAATGTGTAAGATGCAACACTAGACCCTAATTTGATGCAATGACCTATAAAAGTATGTAAAACAAAACAAAAATTTGCAAACTAGAATGTGTGCACCTGGAAACTTATAGAGTCTTGAATGGAGACTGGAAATTTTGAAATCTTGAAATTTTGGCCTATTGGGACTCATTTGCCATTCTGGGCGAATTAGTCTCATTTCTAGATTTCTACATAGGAGCAAGTTTCAGGAAAATGGGTATCCAAATCTGCAAAGATCTCTGAAAAATACCTGCAGTGGGACTCATTCACCACTTGTGGTGAATGAGTCTAGTTTGAATCTGCTTTTCTCAGTCTGCTCAATCTGCTCCTCTAAGTTCTCAAATTTGAAACTCAAATTTTGAGGCTATAAATGACCTTTTAGTGAAGATTATGACCTTGCAAATGGGGATACAAATCCAACAAGCTTGTAACCTAATCTTCAATGATCTTCAAGTATTCAAAGCACCTAAATCTGCATTCACACAAAGAGATAGAGAAAAACTTGTTGATTTTTAGAGAATAGGGGTTTTCCTTGGGCAAACCCCTTTTAGGTAATTAAACCAAATGATTAAACAATGGAATGAAGGCATGAAGCATGGAACAAAGAACATGAATCATGGACAATGATACCTTGAATGATGCCTTGTGAATGATTTCTTGTAAATCTGCAACTCAACATGAAATGGCCATGAAGGAAGTAGATCTTGATATTTGACAATAGGTGTGGAACAATGCTTGATCTTAGGTCTTCAATGCTACATCACAACACTAGCTCAGTAACATGCTTGATGCTTGATATGCTTGACATGATGATGGATCTTGAATTTCTGCAACAATTGATGAAGAATTCTGCCCTTGAATGCCTTAGAAATGATATTGAATGCTATCTCGATGATCTTGTAAAGTCTTGGGATGCTTAACTCTTGCTTGCTTGACTTGATAAAATGTAGGCTTGATGAAATAATGATTTGAGAGCTCATTTATATAGGAAATCCACTCAAATGACTGTTAATTTGATCTACAAGGCCGACATAGGAGAAATTTGAACTTAAAACCTAGTTTTTCCTGCTCAAACCTTGAAAATAGGCCAAAAGGGACTCATTCACCAAGTTGGGAAAATGAGTCCCACCTAGATGGGACTCATTCACCCAGAGTGGTGAATGGGTCCCACAAGGGCTATTTTGCCAGCTAAGATGTCGGGGAGTCAAGAAATTAAGCTTATATGTTGATCTTTTTGGGTTTTTAATTAAAATATGCATTGGGATGCACAATATGGGATCATAGGGGCCTATTTATGATGATATAAAGGTCATAAATGCAATATGTCCCAAAATTCAATTTGAAAGTGTAAATAAATATACTTTTCAACATTAAATTAAGGCAAAATTAGGTCTATTTATCTTAGAAGGGCCCTAAATCCCATGTGAATGATTAAAACACATTACAACACTAGATTAAGTCCACTTTAGTTTACAAGCCTCTTAAATTTAATGTGAAAGTGTAAATAAATACTCTTTACAACACTAAATTAAGAAAAAGTTACGTTTTGAGCGGGAAAATTACCTTTTTAATTCAAATTTTTGGTGGATGTCGGCCTTTGAGATATAAATAATGTTAAATTAGGTGTTAATGCATATATAAGTATGTTTCTAAGTCATTTTTATCATCTAAGTAGTCTAAGAAATCATTTTCAAGAGCAATTTCAAGATCCAAGCATTCAAAGTCTTCAAGCATTCTTTCACAAGAGCATTCAAGTTTCAAAAGAAAGAAAATTTGAAGCCTTGGAGCAGCATTAAAGTGTTTTTGTAGGTCTTCAAGCTCACTTTCATTCAATATATAGCATTTTCAAAGGTTGATCATGGTTGTCTATGGTGAATCATGATGGATTCTAGGTTGGGGAGATGCAACTAGCCATCAAGGAAAGCCTAAAGACTTGTTTCATAAGTGATTCCATCCTCCATTATCACTCTAAATTTAGCCTAAGGAAGGTACAATCATCATTAGGGCTCATTTGGGTGATTAGGGATATCTCAAAGTGAGTCATCGATCTTCATGTTTCCATTCATGCATCATATTCTTACACATTAGAATAGGATTGCATTACGTTTCAGATTTCCTAGTCATAGACGCATTTAAGGCTAGGGTTTACATTCCTATTTACATGCATGTTTCAATATTTCTATCGAGGTTTACTTACCAAACTATGGGTTTGATTGAGGAAAACCCCCCATAAGCAAATCAAGTTTGTATTTTGTTTTGCGTGTCTTTTTGTAGATTCAGATCCAAAATTCAATTTTGAGGGAAAGAGCAGGTGTTGAAGTGTAGATTAGAACTTTAAATTCTTGAAAAAGTGAAACGAGACCAATTTTCCCAAGGTGGCGAATGAGTCCCACTGTAGGCGTTTTCCAAAACTACTTACAGATTTAGATACCCTTTTTCCCAAAATAGATCCTTGTGCAGAAATCCAAATCTAGGACTGATTCACCTAGGTTGGAGAATGAGTCCCAGTTGGTCAAAAAGTCAAAATTTCTATCATTTTAGAGCTTCAATCAATCATTCCCAGATTTCTAGGTGCACACCATTCATCTTACTGCTTTCTTGTTCTATTTTATTTGCATTTCTAAGTCATTTTGTAGGTCATTCCATTGAATTAGGGTTTAGTGTTGCAGCATCTTTTATTTCATTTATCTTTCCAAGTTCTTACTTGGTGGTGAACCCCTTATTAGTTTGCATTCAACCCCTAGAAAAACCCTCTTGCAAGATCTCTCTCCTTTGCATTGAGATCTCAAGGGTTTGTTCTTGAGTGAAAGTTAGTGAAGATTGTCATTCTAGGTCCTAAACCCTAGAAGAAGCAAACAATTTTCCACCTTTCAGAGAGTATGCAATGTACGTGATGAACCAAATGAAGGTATATGCAATGAAATGGATGAAAGAAAAACACTGCAAATTGAAGCGGAAAACTAACAACATCAAATTGAAACACATAAACATAGAATTTAATGTTGTAAAATGTAGTTTAAAATATGAAACAAGAAAAAATCACCCAGAGGGGCGTATGAGTCCCAATCATGGTTTTTTAAAGGTCTAATCTAAATAATAGTCACCACAATATACCCAAAAATCAGGAAAAATCTCTTGTACTAGGACTAAGTCGCCCAGAGGGGTGTATGATTCCTAGTTTAGGGTTTTTACACAAATGTCAGAAAATTTTAAGTGATTGCTCTACTTTCTGGTTTTTATGATGTCTAATCTAAGTGCAAATGCAGATTTTAGATGAAATTCAATGATGCAAGATGCAAAAATGCAACCTATATGCACTTTCACTAATGCAAGAATTAGAAACCCTAGATGTCAATTAACTAATGCAAACCCTAATGCAATGTTAATACAAGCTAAATCTAGGATAATGATGCACTCTAAATAAAAATTAAGATGTTCTAAATGCAGGTTCACGAAAATGAAAGGTTGAAAAAATTGTTGTTGACTATAGTTTAGTACATAGAAAAACAATCTTCTACACTCTCATTCAAGGAAACCATAGAGATCTCAATCCAAGGATGAAGGAGGGGAAATAGATCTTGCAATAGGGTTGTCCTAGGGTCTGATTAGAGACTAAAGAGGGGTTCACCACCAACCTAGGGCTTGGAAAGACAAGTAATATGCAAAATTATATAATGACAAAACCTAATGATATGCAAAACTCGAGTGAATGACCTAGAAATGGATGCAAAATAGAATAGAAAGTTGATAGATCATAGAGGTGCACCTAGAAACCTATAGCCACTTGATTGAAGACTTGAAATGTTGAATATGTTGAATTTAATGTCCACTGGGACTCATACACCAATCTTGGTGATTTAGTCCCAAATTTGGGTTTCTAGGAAAGAACAAAAATTTGGCAAAGATAAGTTTGAAGCACCTAAAATTTGTGAACTTCACTATACTGGGACTCATATGCCAGAAGTGGCGTATCAGTCCTACTTGGTTTTTCTAGAGAATCAGGACCTGAATTTTCTCTTCAATCTCTTATTAATCTTCTTAACTTGATTTCTGAGTGTCAATTTCCAAATTTTTCTTTGTAGATGTTTTCCAATGATCTCCTAAATAAGGTGACAACTTGGACAATTTTGGAACTTGACAACTTCTTTCCAATCTTGGTCTTCAATATGTCTTCAACCTAGATTAGAAAATCACACATTAAATAGTGGGAAAAAATGTTGTTTTGTTAGTGGAAAGGGGTTTTCCTTGGTAAAACCCCATTTTGGTATTCAAACCTTGTAATAAAATCAAATGGAAAGGAGGAATGTTGAATGAACAAAATGTAATGTTGTAACTCACCAAAACCTAGCAATAAAGTGTTGCAAACATGTATGCAATGGCTCCAATGGATGAAGATCTTGACTCTTACTTGAATGTGGTATATTTTGAATTGAATACTTGCTTGAATCATAAAACCCTACATCACAATTGTTAGCTCAAAAACAAACATGATGCATGATGACTTTGACATGATACTTGATACTTGAATAATGCTCCAAAATAGTTGATAAAAAACTCTTGAATGCTCTTTTAAACTCTTGAATTCTCTTGAATGCTCTTGTAAACTCCAATTTTCTATTAGGAATGCTCTCATGAAAGTCTTAGGTGAAAATGAGTGGAATAACCTTGTATTTTTACTTGTTTATGCCAAATTTCCTGAAATTACAAAACTACAAGCCGACATTAGATCTAGGAGAATAAAATCCTACCAACAATTTGAATTTAATTTAATTTTAAGCCACACGGGACTCATATGCCAGAAGTGGCGTATGAGTCCCATTATTCTAGGCTATGGGACACATTTTTTAAGAAATGCTTAGATTCATGTGAAATTAGGATCGGGTCCTCGAAACTTAGGTGGGACTCATACGCCCAAGATGGTGTATGAGTCCCAAATCACTAAATATGGGCCATACAATCCAAAAAGACATGAATTCTGATTGTATTTTTATTTATGTCGAGATTATCCTCAGAAAGATGCATTAATTAAGGCTTGTGGATGCAAAATAAGGCCAATTAAAGCATAAAGAAGCCCAATTAATTAATGAAAACCCTAGATTAGTGTGAAAGTGTGGTGCAACACTTTACAACAATCTAAATAAGGCACAAATAAGGTTCATTTAGTTTACAAGGGCCCAAGACCTAATGTGAATGTGTTAAACACATTAAATCAAGGCAACATTAAGTCCAATTTAACTAGGAGGAATAAAAAAAGTGTGAAAATGTAGCGGATGACATTTTTTGACACTATATATATATAAACATATGCATATACATACATACATACATACATACACACACACATATATATATATACATACATGCATACATATATGTATATAATTATATACATCTACATGTATACATATATATTATATAAATGTATATACCTATAGATAATATATAATACTTAGATGTACATATATGCATATATATTAACTACACATATATTATCTATACATATATGTGTGTATGTGTATAAATATGTGTACATACATGTATATATGTTGCATACATAAACATATGCACAAACATATACAGGTACACACACACATAACATATATATATATATATATATATGAAGGAGTTTCTCAAGACCCTCCATCAATCTCTTGAGTCACTTGAGTAGGTCCACTCCAAATTCCCCACTCCACCTAGGACAATCGATTGTTATGTGGAGGTTCTCTCATTGTCTTGAAACAATCTCAATATTGAACACATCTCAAGAAAGGGATCGACACTAGTAGTCACTAAAAACTTGTTCATGCCAAGAACTAGTAAGGGATTCTACAAGAGCCTCCATCTAGCTCTTGGGTCGTTGGGATGGTTCACTCCTAATGCACCACTCTTCCCAAGACACCCAATCGCTATGTGAGGGCTCTCTTATCATCTTAGAATGGTCTAGATACTAGATGCATATCAAGAAAGAGATAAAAAATGGTATATCCTCCAACCCACCCACTATTCCAAGTGGTTCACTTTGTAATTTTGTCACTCCACTCACCCACTACAATCCTCTCTCAACTTATTGATTAAACATCAGACAAGTGTTGAGCTACTTCTTCAACTATACATACATATAATTGTACACATACACATATATACATACATACATACCTATATAAATATGTCGAGAAAGAGATCAACAATGGTATCTCGTCCCACCCACCTACTATTTTGAGTGTTTCACTTTGTAATTTTTTTGCTTTACTCACCCACTACAATCCCCTCTCAACCTATTGATTAAGCATCAAATAATTATTGAGTTACATCTTCAACTATACATATATAAACATACATACATATATTTTTACATAGATACACATATATACATACATACATATATAAATATGTTATATGTATGTATACATGTTTATTTGTATATGTATATATATAAACATAGACACACATATGTAAATATATATATATAGACATGTACATATGTATTTGTATGTATATATACATAAATACCTACATAAATAGATCTATAAATAATGGTCAACCATTGCTCAAGCTACTCATTCTCCTTCATAATGCATATCATAAGCTTGCATTATTTCAAGATTGCATCAAATCCATTCAACAAGATGGTAATCACACCTCATGTAAACATACATACATACAATATTCATATGTATATATAGATATATACGAATACTTACGTACATATATATGTATATATATGTATATGTGTGTGTACATATATATATGTATGTATGTATGTATATGTATATATATACATGTGTGCATACATCTATATATAATGGTTGAGTGGACTCCCCTTCCTAATGCAAATCAATAGACCACAATGTTCCAAGACAAATTGATTTATCCCCAAAGAAATGAGGAAAATAAAGAATGTGTGCTACCACCAATTCTAGTATCATTAATTGTAGAGTTAGAAACAATATTATCAAGTGTACACTTCCTTTAATGAGGATGGATGATATTGTCAATTATTTATGTTGTGTAAAACATTTCAATAATATAGATTAGAAAAGTGGATATCATATCATTGAATCAAAATCAAAGAA
The DNA here is from genome assembly GCA_007258455.2 of Sequoia sempervirens. Taxonomy (NCBI): domain Eukaryota; kingdom Viridiplantae; phylum Streptophyta; class Pinopsida; order Cupressales; family Cupressaceae; genus Sequoia; species Sequoia sempervirens. Next base: position 7,851,509 of record VDFB02000020.1, on the reverse strand, counting down.
GCAAATGAGTGGAAGACTACATTTAAAAAGAAAGAGGATTTGTATCAATAGATGATTATTCCTTTTGGATCCAAAAATGTACATAGTAGTTTTATGATATTAATAGATTGTGTAAAAAATATGTTGGTAAATTTTTTGTTGTATAATGAATGAAATTTTAATTTTCAAGAAAACTAAATGACATCTAAAATGATAGTATATTGCATTCATGTCAAAGTACTTATTAATTTATTCAAAGGAAATGCCTCTAAATTCTTTGGGAATTTCTTATTTAGTAAGGCATCATAAGTGAAGACATCATGAATGATGTTCTCCATGCCTTGATACAAGAACATGAATCTCCCTCACCTTTACATTTATATAGGTTTTGAAAGGGTCTACATAAGATAAAACTCTTGATTCTATGGTATCTACATGTAAGTCAACTCTTATTTAAATTCACTTAATTATATTAAGTTGTTCCTTTGTGTAATTAAAATCTTATTTAAATTCACTTAATGATATTAAGATATTCCTTCGTGTAATTCAAAACTTATTTAAATTCACTTAATGACATTAAGTTGTTCCTTGCATAAGTAGATGAGTGAAATTTTATTGTTGAATCCTTGGAAGATGTTTTCATTTACAATAAAAGACAAGAAGAATATTTGGATGATATCAAAATAGTAGGTAAAATGTTGAGATAATAATAATGAAAAGTATTTAAGACTGAAGAATAAAGAAAGTATTTATACTCCTAATATACTTTATGAAAAAATTATAATGTATTTACATAGTTATCATTACAATTTTATCTGGGTAGACTTGATCGAATAGATTAATGTTCTTGAAGAATATCTTGAATATGAGGATACTTTTGACCCAATAAAAGTCTTGTTTTCAAAGCCAAATTTCATGATTAAACATATTAATATTTTTCAAGAATAACTTGAACATGAGGATATTTTTGACCCAATGAGTTTTATTTTCAAAGCCAAAGCTCAAAGGTCATGCTCAAATTTAGTGGAATGAAACATAATTGGAGAAACATAGGCAAGGTAAGCAAAACACCTTACAATGTAAAAGAATTGTTGAACCATATGAAATTAATGGCGTGGAAAAGGGACTCACAATACAAGAAAGGGGTCCCTAATCCCATATTTTCCTTTAGTGGGGGATGGTTCATTCAAGGAAACCTAGGATCCAAATTGGATTAACTATCAACACAAAGGTGAGTCAATTCTCAACAAGGGAGACCTAGGAAGATTCCTTAGGTTTTGAAAGGTTCACCACCAAGCAAAAACTTGGAAAAGACAACTTGATATTCAACTCACAAAACCTAGTGATGCAAGCCAAATAATGAGTGCAAATGACAAAATTAAATGACAAGAAGTTAGGATTTATGTACTTGGGAAATCTGGAAATGCAATAAGGATTCCAGAAATGCAAAAATGTTGTCAAAATATGCTAGGGAGGACTAAGACACCCTTACTATCTTCTTAGTCCCACTGCTGTTTTTCGGGGCAAACACGAAATCTTCAGATGTCGAAACCTGATCCGAAAGAATCTCTAAAAAATACCTCCAGGAGGACTAAGACGCCCTTACTATCTTCTTAGCCCCACTCTGAATTTCTACAATTTTAGAAGATGATCCTAGGGATTGATGTCTTCAACTTCTTCTTCTTAGATCTTAGGTCCTGAAACTTCTAGATCTGGCCTGTAGGTGACTTTTTGGGAAGATTGCAACTTTGTAATACAAATTTGTAACTTTGCACTTCAAATGATCTTCAAGTCAACCTAAATATGCAAGCACAAACACACAAGAGAAGAAAAACTTGTTGAAATTGTTAGTAAATGGGGGTTTTCCTTGGTCAAACCCCTTGTTGGTAATTACATCTTGGAATGAAATAAAATAATGGAGGGAAATGATGAATGAACAAAGTGATATTTTTCAACTCACCAAACCCTTGTTATGAGATCTACAAACTTGTGTGAAGTGGCTAGCTTGAATGTAGATCTTGAATCGAATGAATGCTTGATAGATCTTGACTTGAATTGCTTGCTCGAATCAAAACCCTACATCACAAATGTTAGCTCAAAAACACACATGATGCAAGAATACCTTTGACATGATGCTTAAATCTTGATGATGGCTCCAAATGCTTGATGAATTGCTCTTGAATGCTCTTGTGAACTAAATGATGCTATTAGGAATGCTCTCACAAAAGTCTTAGGTGAAAATGAGTGAAAGGACCTTAATTTATACTTATCCATTCTCAATATCCTGAAATTACACCACACCAAGCCAACATATGAATTCATTAATTAAAGGAGGCTAAATCCCACCAAGATTTGAAATTAAATCATGAAAATAACTTGAGGGGGACTAAGACACCCTAGGTGGCGTCTTAGTCCTGAGACTTGAAAATTAGGGCATAGACTCCAAAAAGGGGCCTTAAAAATTAGGGTCCCAAGACCTTTAGAGGACAAAGACACACTAGGTGGCGTTTTAGTCCTAGTCCAAAAATCAAGGACATGGCCAAAATCATTAAGTTATCATTTATCCTTTGATGTTTGTCGGGTTTAGCCATAAAAATATATTATTTATTAGGATTGTGGATGCAAAATAGGACAAATTAAGACATAAATAGGGATAAATAAAGCAAGGTGAGCCCAAAAAAGAGTGAAAATGAAAGGGTATGCGTTATCCTACACTACAATTGTAAGAAAATTGAAATATAAATTTACTCTTATAAATTATGAATAAGATATGGTGATGAGTTTACAAATTTTTGGATAGAAAGATTTAAGTGTGAAAGATTATACAAAAAGGAAAGTTGTTTATTAGTGTTAGTCATCATGAAGATAACCTAGAAGATATCTCTAGTCATATCGCTATTTTGAGATGATCAATCCAACAATAATTAAATATGTTAACAATCCAATTAGTGGATGATGCATGTCGACTTTCCCTAAAGGCCGTAGAAGAGTGATAATCAAATTTTAGAACTACGATAGGAGAAGTGGAATATTTTTAGAGGTGTTTACCTTCCCACTTGATTTATTTATCTTCTAATATTAGTATAACAAGTTAGAAATGCAATTTCCACTACCACAAAGAGATAGAGAAGAAAAGAGGGAGATATCGATAGAGCGAGGGAGAGAGGGAGGGATAGAGGGATATTTAGATAGATAGAGAATGGGAGAGGGAAAAATAGAGAGATAAAAAGTGAGAGGAAGTGGCAAAGGAAGAGAGGGATATATAGAGAGGGAGGAACAAGTAGATAAAGATAGGTAGAGGGAGATAAGATGGTGTTAGAGGGAGAGAGATAAAGATGGAGGGAAATAAATAGATAGAAAGAGGGATAGGTGGAGGGAGTTGAAGGGGGGAGATAGGGAGAGATATAGGATAGGAAAGGGTTGATCTGCTAGTCATGATTGTTTGTTTGGTAGAAATGTGAAGGTTTTATATTGTCTACACATGTATGAGTGGAATTTTGGTGCATGGGCACCATGTTAGTTCATGTAAATAAGGTATTGTGTTTGGTTTTTAGGGTGTTTGAGTAATTTGTCATGAAATAAGGTCATAATAGACCATATTTTAGTGTATTGAGTTTATTTGGTTGGTTTGGAGTCATTTTGTTTAAAAGTTGCAAAATTCTTGAAAAGTTGTCATGTGCAAAATTGGAAAAAAAATGCAAAATGTGGAAGACCAATGGTCAGGGAGTCTAAATGGTTGTTTGAATAATTTGAGTCAGTTAGTTTGGTATGTAATGGTTTTTAAAGGCATCACACAATTTGAGGTAAGGTTCTGAAGTGGTTTTGAAGTGAAAGCAATAATAAAACTCTATTTTCTTTGCAAAATTTCTAGTAAATTATTGTTGCAGACTTCTGTACAGGTCTGTACTATGCAATAATGATCTAAAATATTTTGAATTCAATGGAGGCTTGAGATAGCTTCATTTTGGATTTGGTTTTATTGGTTTTTATAGATTTTGGTGCATTTGATAAGCAATCTTCTAAAACTGGTCTGTAGAACCCTGTTTGAGGGTTTGATAGTTTAAAAATGGAGATTTAAGCCATTCCACTCAGTAAAACTTGTGAAAACTTGGTGGAATGGCATAATTAGAGGTAGTATGTTGTGATATGTAGTTTCCAAGAGTAGGGAAGGAAGTTTGCTAAATTTGGAGTGATGCCCTTGTTCAAAATTTTCATGATTTTAGTGAAAAGTGATGCTTTGAAGTAGGTTTTGGTAGAAAGAATGGTGGGAACCTTTTCTAGTGGATGAAATAAGCCTGTTCAAACTTAGTTTGATGTGTCTAAGGATTTGATAAGGTAAAATAGGGCATGGGGTGCATAGTTCCAATACACCCTCATTGTGCAAGCCTAAATAGGCCAAAGTCAAGGGTTTAGTGATTTGGTGGATTTGTGTGAGTTAAAATTGTTAAAAGTTGGTTTTGTTGGCTATTTGTAATCTATTAGAGGTCCTGAAATGGAGATTTAATATTGGAAGAGAGTTTGGTGGGGTGATGCTTTGTAAAACAAGGCTAATTAAGCCACTATCCAGTGTAGCAGTCCATTTTTGGAGGGTGTGTTCCAAAACAAAGGTATGAAAAAATTGGATATGTTAAAGTAGATCTTAATGGGTGTTTGAAATGGTAATTGGTTTGTAGGTCTTCAATGTATTTTGGTAGATATGGCCAAAAAACACTATTTGCCATGCTACAAGAGGAATATGAAAGAATTGAGAAATAAGGTCAAGTTAGGGCTTTTGTGATTGAAAGATTGTTCAAAATAGTTTTAATTGTGTTTTTTTGAAGTTTTCCTCCCTGCTCTACATCAATTGGTATCAGAGAATAGGTGTTAGATCTCTTGAAGATGAAAGGTTGAAGTTTGAAAAAGTAAAGAGTTGCAGATTAAAGGACAAGATGCCTCCAAAGAGCAATCCAATGGCCAAAGAAGTTGGAGAACTAAAGGAACAATATGCAAAGGAGTTGAGACTGTACAATGAGTCTCATGAAGCTTCCCTTTCCATAATTGCAGCTCTGAAGAAGAACCAAAGAAGAGGTATGGCCAGTGGTGACCAAAGTGACAAAGAGGATGAGGGTGAGAGTGAGAGTGAGAACCCTCCAGTAGGAGTCCATGATGATGAGGACTTGGACCCTGAAGGGATGAGAATGGTCAGGATGCTAAATGTTGTCAAGGGGGATAATACTCCAAAGGTGAAAGTTGAAGTGCCTATGTACGGTGGAAAGATGGACAGTGAAGAAGTGTTGTGTTGGATAGATACTTTGGATAATTTATTTGAATTTGAAGAAATAGAAGATAATAAGAAGGTGAAATTTGCAAAAACCAAGTTGAAGGGACCTACCCTAACATGGTGGAACTATGTTCAAGAAGAAAGAGTAAATAAGGGAAAAGCAAAAATAAGTTCATGGGACAAAATGGTAGCTAAGGTGAAGGCACAATTTCTACCTGCAAATTATGCAATTCAGACCTTTAGGATGCTGCAAAATTTAAGACAAAAGGAGTTAGATGTCATGGCATATACTGGGGAGTTCCATTGACTAAGTATTAGAGTAGGACATATTGAAGATGAAGTAGAAAAGGTTGCAAGGTATCTATTAAAATAAATATTTCAGCAGCTCCCTTCGGGTTTCTTTTGTATTGTGTGTGCGCTGGCCTATGCATCACCGAGTTTATTCGGCTTTCCATCAAGTTTTGATATGCCACTTTGCATATCTTCTCTTCGCAATTTCGGGTAATGGCTTCCCTTTCAGGTCCTGAGGAGCTGCGCTGGGCGTCCACGTGCTGCACTTGCGGGAGGTTTTATTTCTTCTTTCCTCAAAGTCTTTTTCGGGTTGCGAAAGTCTTCCCCGGGGCCGTCATTTCTAAAGAGTGTTAGAGGGTCCTACATCATGCTACGTGGCAGCAGATCACAAATCTTTCAATGCAGTAAGGAAGTAAACAGCCACGGGCAGCGAAACGCTGCCACACGCCTTTCACACCCGGTTGATGTAGCTTTCTCTCCACTACGTTACAGATCTTAGCCCATTGGACACGTGTTGCATCTTTGCAATGTCTCGACAGCAATAAGAGAAGTTTTCATTCGGGCAACGACAGGCTGCCACGTGCCTTACAACTTATCTTTGAAGCGGACGATAGGCTGGCTGAGGGAGATTATGCTATTGGGTTCATGGTCATTTGAAGCGGTGGGAGTTTTCTCTCCTGCTATATATACTCTCTCTGTCGACGAGAGAAGGGTCCAAAAAAATTTTAGAGAAAAAGATATTGGTTTTAGCAAGAGACACCAGGCCTCTTTTACATGTTTATTTGCAAGAAACTTTCAAACTGTGCCAACTGTTCGGCCTTTGTGTTTTTCATGTTTTGATTAAACTGTAAACTGTGCTTTATACTGTGTTAAACATTTCATTTGAAAGAACTTCTATATATTGAATACAAGCTTGCTTACCTAAATCATGTCTAATGACTCTTCTTAGTAGTGAAGATGTATGCAATACTATTTTATGTCAATAAATGAATTGTTTATGCCATAGCTTTAAGTCCCCGACGTTTTGGAACGTGACAACACCATTCAGGCCCCTAAATCTATGATTTATCATGCTAACAACAAATTTTGGCGCATCGCCTTAGATTAGACTTTGCTTCATTATATCCATTTCCTTTTCCCTTTCCAAAACCCATTATAGAATAAGCCAGCTTCTTTAAAATCTGGAGGTCACTCAGTTTGGCACAAAGGGGTCCCCCTTGAACTGAGTTTCCCATAAGACACTGTTACCTCATCAAATTTTAGCGTCAACAATTTGTTCTTTTTTTGGCACGCCCGGTGGGACCCGAACTAATGAAATTGCCTTGTAGAGGGGTGTATGAGCCATTGGCCTGTAACAAGATCCCAGACCGCAAATAACCCAGGTTTACTAGTACCTCCACTAGGGACAGTCCAGGCCACAAATCAGCTAGTAACCGTTCCATTCTCACCGCCCTTCCCTCTCACCATGTTGCCAGCCGTGAATAAAAACTACATAGCATGGGATGCTAGAAGTCCCCTGGTAGCCCTGGTAGCGCCTGTTGTTTGGGGCGCTATCCCAGTTTCGGCCCTAAAAGCTATTCCCAAATTTTTCGGAGACAACACAAAAACACCAGCAGAACATTTGCAGGATGTAGCGGATGTTTGTCTGGTACACGGTATTATAGTGCAGAATGTAGCCCTGAGGCTTCTCGCTGCATCCTTCAAAGGCAAGGCTCTGGATTGGTACCGAACACTGACTCCGAATTCAATTCGCACTTGGGATGAGCTCGGAGATCCATTTTATGAAAGGTTCTCAAATGACAGAGATCGTTCTTTGTTATATTATCAGCTATCCATCATAAGACGAGCGCCCCAGAAGGCTCTAACGGATTTCAATGCCCGATTTCACTCAAATTGGCAGAGGATTCCTGTGACTATCCGCCCGACTCCAGAATTGACATTCATATTTTATCTGAAGTCCATTAATCCTGACATTTCTGTGATGATTAAGTCTTTGGGAGGAGCCACTCTACCAAATGCTTATGCTACCACTATCAAAGCTAAGAATCATTTGATAGATTGCAGAAAGTTGCCTTCTCAACCTATTATGCCGATATTTCCTGAAATATCAAACTCTGCATAAGAGGTCGCATCGACTAGTGCGGCAGCAACCCCCCAGTCGATGTACTCATATGTGGCCACTCCTGAAAGCTTGGCTTCTACATCGGGTTCTTCCAAGGATGAAATAAGCGACCTTAAGGAGATGTTGCGAACTATAGCAAATGACATAACAACTCTCAAGTGGAACCAAGCAACGCCCCCGTGGCCCACATATCAAAACTATCATGGCGAGCGGTCTACTTATCAGCAAAATCAATATCAGAGTGAGCCTCGCACTAATCCACCAGTGCCGACTACAAACCAAATGGTCCTAGTGCCTACTCCGCTGATAAGTGCATCGCCAAGCTCGAGTAGGGAATTAACCGTGGGACAAAACAATCTTATTGATGATATCAATCCATGGTGTTTCCCCTGCAACGATGCACATATGCGCCAAAATTGTCCATGTGGCAACTTACAATAGAAGGTGGTAGAGCAACGCAGTTAAGGTACTACAATAGAAAATGGAGGATACGCATATGCCTTGCCAATGGAGAGTGCGGTCCTTACCGCGCAAATGCAAGGAATGTCTTTAGAGCAAGAGTCCGATATTGCTCCTGATCATGCACTCTTCTCCTAGATGGAAGATGAGGAAACGGTGTTTACTAATGATGCATCCATATCCAAAACACCACAGGTGCAATCTGACTATAACACACGCTCAAAGAGGAGATTCACCGGTGAACCTGTTGTTTCACTTCCAGATAGCCCGCAATGCAAAGGCGTGTTCGATCAAATTCCCAGCGCTTCGACTGTCTCTTCGCCTTCTCAACCACAGAAGGAAATTATTATAACAAGAGCAAAGGAGTAGAAATCTCTGAGCTTGTCACCTTTTAATGTGGTGGAGCAATTAAAGAAATTATCCACTAATGTGTCTTTATGGGACATTCTAGCTATCCCAAAAATAGAAGACTATACTACAGAAGGCGCTTCAGCACCGACAGAGCCTTCTGCCAGTACAGAGGTGGTTTATCAAATGCCACTAGCTAAGGTTCCTACAGACAAAGCGAAGGAATCCCATGCGGAAGGTGGAAGTAGGCTGAAACCTCAACCCTTCTTCTTGACTCTCATTGTAGGGGAAAAGCTATTACACAATGCTATCATTGATTATGGCGCTAGTACAACGGTTATGACAAAACTGATAGCCGAAGCCTTGGGACTCAGCTACAAACCTATGAAGAAGGGGGTGATGCAGCTTGATGGAAATAAAGTTGATACTGTGGGTGTCATCAAAGCGCTCCCTTTAACTTTATTTGCCTGCCCCAGTATCACGGTCCCGCAAGATACGGTGATCATAGATGTTCCTCCTATGTTTGGTCTCTGTCTATCCAAAGAATTTACTTCAAAGGTGGGCGGATATTTGTCTTTAGATTGGTCACATTTGATACTTAGGACCAAGCATGGCGCAAAAATGAAGATAGAATCAGAGGCTCTACATTCCAAACATGTGGCGGATGAGGCCCTGATCAATTTTGAGGCCGCACATACCTCTATCACCAAGCAGGAAATGTATAGTGTCAAACTGCTAGAGGAAGAGAAGGTGAGTGGAGACCCGAATGATAAGGAAGATGCTCTATTGAGCGAACACATAAAAAATGATCCTTTCGAGAATTATCATTCTACCGGATTGGGCACATATGTGATTTATGACGCAGACCAGCTGCTTCTGAAGGTCGCCAAAGAATCCGATGGTAACCGAGCAAATGAGCTATGGACATTGTATTTTGACGGAGCAAGAAGCAAAGTAGGAGCTGGAGCAGGGGTATGTCTAATATCCTCGCAGAATGAAAAATTGTTGAGGTCTTTCCATTTCCAATTCACCTGTTCAAACAATGAAGCTGAATATGAAGGGTTAGTCCAAGGCCTAAGCCTAGCGGAACGAATGGGTATTAAACAATTGATTATGTTCGGAGATTCTGAACTGGTAGTTAATCAGGTCCAGGAAATTTTTGCAGTGAAGAATGTCCGAATGAGATCCTACCAGCATCGAATCGGGGACCTGATTGAGGGTTTTGAAGCTTTCAACATCCTGACCGTTCCCCAAACGCAGAATGGCGATGCAGATCGCATCACGGTGATTGGTGCTTAGTTTGATCCTGTCTCTGACTTGCTGCGGAACGGATATTCAGTGCGAATGCTTGTCCGACCAGCGATCCCCGACAATGATCAGAGTTGGCAAGTCTTTGAGAGCAATGAACACATCACTTCGTTTATCCAGCACTCAGGGGAATTTGCTGATCAGCTTCAACCAAAGATCGCTGAGGCCTATGAAGGACAAATTATGTAGCTCAAGTCAAATAAACTTCTGAAAGGGTTAGTTACTCTCGAGAACTTTTTCGATTGTAATGATGCTCGAAATGATAAGTAGAAATTCGTGGCGGACAAAAGTGATTATGAAGACCTTCAGGTCTCCGATGGCAGGAATCTCTGGGTTGGAAAAGAAGTCCCACATCGAGATAAAGAAAGGCTTATCAGTTTCTGCGAAAAATATGGTGTAGTGGCCTGGTCCTATGATGATTTGGAGGGTTACGATCCTGGCATCATTCAGCACACTATTGAATTAATAGATGGTGCGAAACCAGTCTGACAGAAATAGAGGCCAGTCAACCCTAAAGTTGAGGCCCTAATGGCACAGGAGCTAACCAAGCTCATTGATTCACGTATTGTCTTCCCAATCAAACATAGTACTTAGGTATCAAACCTGGTACCAGTCAGAAAGAAGAATGGTGATATCCATTTATGTGTGGACTTCAGAGACCTGAACAAAGCATCTCTGAAGGATCACTATCCATTGCCTTCTATGGAGTCAATCCTCCAAACTGTCGTAGGATCAAAAATGTTCTCTCTGCTGGATGGCTTATCTAGCTATAACCATATTCGAGTTAAAGAAGAAGATCAACACAAGACTACATTCACCACCAAGTGGGGAACATTTGCATATGCTAAAATGCCTTTTGGTTTATCCAATGCAGGGGCAACTTTCCAGTGGGCTATGGACATCGCATTCAGCGAATTGATCAATAAGTTTATTCTAATCTATTTGGATGACCTTACTGTGTTCTCTAAATCTAAAGATGATTATTTTGATCATTTGGAATTAGTTTTTCAAAAGTGCCAGGAGTTCGGGGTTTCCCTAAATCCAAAGAAATGTGTATTCAGAGTATTGCAGAGTAAGCTATTAGGGCATGTTGTGTCTAAAGAAGGTATTTTAATTGACCCCGAACGAGTAAAGGCTATCAAAGAGCTTCCCCTTCTGGTAAATAAGAAAGGTGTCCAGTCTTTTCTGGGCAAAGTAAATTTTGTCAGCAAATTTATTTCTGATTTTGCAGGAATGATTAGGCCAATCACCCTAATGCTGAAAAAGGATCAAACTTTCAAGTGGACAGCAGAAGCCCGGGAGGCTTTTGAAAAGGTCAAGGAAGCGATTTCTGCAACTCCAGTGCTGGTTAATCTGGATCAATCCAAAGATTTTCTAATATATGCTTTCAGTAGCAAGTCCAGTATTGCTACCGTTCTAACCCAAAAGGGTAACCCAAAAGAAGGGGAACACCCAGTGGCGTTCTATTCCCGAACCCTAAAAGAATATGAGATGAATTATAACTTTGTCGAAAGACAGACCTTTGCAATAGTAAAGGGATTTAAAAAAATCCACCATCTAATTTCCTGCAACAAAGTTCTGGTATATGTCGCACATTCTAGTGTGCAGAAATACATCATGGAAGGAGAGATCACAGAAAAAAGGGCTAATTGGATCACCAAGATCCTTGAATATGACATCAAAGTCAGGCCTACTAAGACTATTAAAGGTAGAGGACTCTGTGAGTATATGACACAGAATGAGGAGCTACCTGCCAAGGAGGAATAGCCAGAGCTCGTCTTGATAAATGGATCAGGATTGGAAGACGATTGGTTGATTGGTAGAATGAATTTCATGCAAACCGGAAAGTATCCACCAGGCCTCTCATCCCAAAAAAGAAGGTATTACCAGCTTCAGAATCACGGGTATACGCTGATAGAAAGAGTTCTTTTCAAAATAAATTTCAATGGTGTGCTCCTACGATGTGTTACTTCAAGGGAGGCGTAGAGGATCCTCGACTCATTCCACAATAGCGACGAAGGTGGACATTTCTCCGCCAAAACTACCACCATCAAGATCATGCGAGCTATTTATTACTAGCCTACACTTTTCAGTGACTCTCACTCTCTGGTAAGGGCTTGTAAAAAATGCCAGTTCTTCTCTGATAGAAGGAAGAATTCAGCAATGCCTCTCAGACCTATAGTGGCAGACAAACCATTTGCGCAATGGGGCCTAGACTTCATCGGAATGATCAACCCGGTTTTTAGTGCCAGACATAAGTGGATTCTAACCGCTATAGACTACTTCACAAGGTGGACGGAAGCTGTTCCCCTTAAGGGTGCAACAGAAACAGAGATTGTAGACTTCCTCGAAGAACTGGTGACAAGGTTTGGCCCTCCGAAGATGATCATTTCGGACAACGCTAGAGCATTTCTAGGGACAAAGGTATGTCACTTTGCTTTAAAGAATGGCATATTCCTTAAAGCATTATCAAACTATTATCCGCAGAGAAATGGTTTAGCCGAGTCAACAAACAAAAAGCTTAGTCTGACTCCTTAAAAAGGTTGGCTCAGAGCACCAGAGGGAATGGCATAAAAATCTCTAAAAAGTGCTCTGGGCAAACCGCATAACTCCTAAGCAAGTCCTTAAGACTTCGCCTTATGAGCTAGTATATGGAAAATAGGTGCTATTACTTATCTCCATGGAGATCCCAGCAATACAGTTATTGAAATCTCTTGAGATAGAACAAAATGAAGCCATAGAGGTCCGGCTCACCGAACTACTGGAAGTGCAAGAAAAAAGGGAGAATTCCCTAATGGCAATGACAAATCGTCAACAGGTGGTCAAATGATGGTTTGACAAGAAGGCTTCCGACCAAGGTCTGAAAAGTGGAGACTTAGTGCTAAAATATGACAGTAGGGCTGCAAAGCCAGGTCAACACGGTAAGTTTGATAGCCTATGGGAGGGACCCTTTAAAATCATTCGGTGCAAGAAACACAACGCTTTTGAGCTAGAAAATATGGAACAAGAGCCGTTAGGAATCCTGGTCAATGGGATTCATCTTAAGTTGTTCCATTAGGCATTAAGCTCTACCTTGTACATATGTAAATAGCGCTTTTATTTTCTTTCCTGTGTTTGACCTGTTCTTTTTCTAAAATCAGTTGTCTTTCTGCAAATTAGCTCATTATCATTGGCGGGTGAAACACTGGGGTCGCTTTGCACAAAATGCATTCATATATGGAAAAATAGCATATAAAATTTGCAAGCCCAGAAAAGTTTAAACACAAAAGCAGGAAAGAGCATGGATTTTCCTTAAAACGAGAAATATATATTTATATATATGTTCTTTGGTTACAAAATGGCTGGGGGGCCGTATCCCAAAATATACAAGCATATTGAGGTATATTATATATGATGGCCTTTTATCAGGCTTATATATAGCAAAGAGAGTCACATTTTGAACAGCAGACAAAGCGGTTGTTTATCTGAAGGCATGACTGGCGGTAATTGACGCATTCACTGCAGCGTCCACGTCTTCCTCATCCACGGGCTCCTTGGCGGCACTGTCAGCATCATTTGGCACAACCGCCATTGGCGGTGGAAACACCAAGTTCCTGAAGTCAGTGTACCAGTCTACGTCGTAGAAAGGTATCATGTTGTAGCTCTGAAACAGGAAGTGTAGGGCCTGAGTAACCCTTTGCTGGTGCTGGTCATGGGTCTGCAGGTGGAATCCATTGAGGAATGGCAGCCAAATGATGACAACTTCTTCTTCAATAAAGCGACGCAGGTCGTTGGCTGTTAGCAGGCCTATCCCATATACAACATGTGCAACGACCTCACCAAGCCCATTCAAGTATTTCTTCGAAAAGATTTCTTTAACTAGCTTCAGGATAAGTGGCCAGGGAACGCAAATGTCCAGCATAGACGCTACAAAGTGGGAGCATACGTCGGTATTTACTATATACTTATCCTCATATTATATGCAATCCTTGCCTAAGACCCACTTAATGGCTACCAGAATCAGCGAATGCTTGTTCTTCGTCATCCTTTTCAGCCTCCTAGTTGAAATCTCACCTAGGAACGCCGTCTGTGACTTATACGAGGTTAGACGAATTGGAGTATCCATTTTTTCTAACACTATCCCTAGGCTTCTAAGATAATGCTAAATTTGTTCACCACGTAACCTATGAAAGGACTTGCTTAACACTCTGCTACTAACCTATCACTTCTCAAATGCTAAGTATGTTTTGCTCACTATCTATTGGCCTATTTATAGAAAAAATAACAAGGCACATGCCAATTCGCCTCTAAAAAATGTGATGTTATGCTAGCTGCTATCTCGAAAGCCGAGTCTGCGTTTGCTCACATTTTCGGGCCAGTACATCCATGATAGCACGACTCAATGCATGCTTAATTAAATGAGGTTGATTACTTAGTTTTAAAAAGGTGGCGTTTGTTGGTGAGGAGATGTATGGCCGTAGGCTATTGTGTCATCTCTCAAGTGCATCCCAGAGCCCAAGGCGATACTCATATCTTTTCAGGCGGTGATCGTTTGCTTGGCGTAATCATTCCGGCCGGGATATCAATTGCCAACGCATGCTAACGCAGGGTTAGAAGGCCAATTGTAGGCTCAATTTTCAAGGAGATCAGGGCGTATCACATGATCGCGCAAATGCAATAATGAAATCCGGCCGCCTCAAAATAATAATCAGTTTATCTTGCACGAGTTGCAAGATTAACGGTACATGCCGAATTAAATGCAAAAGGCTTGCTCTCGCCTACCACCTTGGGAAAGGTTGCTATTATTGCATGAAAAGACTTAATATTTCAAAGTCTTTTACAAACGCAAGGGAAGTGCATAATTGTTTTCTGTCTGTCTATCTAGAGCAAGCATAGTCGCAGGCCAGGAGCTTATGAAATCTTCAGAGAAGGAAAAATGTCAGAATCTTCAGCTCAGCCAATGCAAGAGGAGATTAGCCAGGAACTATTCACGGCTATTCATTCTTTAGTTGAGGTATATGCCTATGAGGATGTAGCATATGCCACACCTGGTATACCCAGCAAGACGAAAAGAGCCCACACGGAGGAGCTGGATAGACCCAAGGAATGGAATAACCAGAAAAAGGTTGAGGAAAAATAGGATAATATCTATGACCCAAGGCTCACGAAAAACCCTAAGTCCCTCAGAGAGGCAGCTTGTGCAAGGTTATCGGCAACAAAGGTAGACAAATCCATGGCAAGTAGAGTCTGGTATAGTGGTCTCCCACAATACATGGTCCCATTAGTGCACTATTGCCCAGAAGTGGTCGATGCTGTTATTCAACGCTATAATCAGATACCCACTACATTGAAGGCCGCAACTTAAGGGTGCATATCAGCCCAGAGGCCATTTGACACATGTTATGTATCTCAGATCCAAGTAGAACGAAGGAGACTATTGAGCCCTTTCGCCCAAGCAAGGGAGAGAAAATATGGAGGAAGATGAAAACCAGCTCGGAGTTCTTGATAGAAGAGACTGGTAAAAAGGGTATCATGGCCGCTAAACCACCAAGTATCCCATTATCGCGTGGTGCATTCCGCGATGATCTCCAGGACGCCATGTCCATGTTGGCATTTTTTTGTGGCTGAGACTCTGACGAGAAGATAGAAAGCTTTCAGCTGGGACCTACAATACAGTTTCGCAAGCAGCATGAACTCTTCTGGTATGATTTTGCTGAGTTCATGGTTGAAGAAATGAGACATCATATTAAGAATTATCAGGCGGAAAAGAAGTTTAGATTTCTTTCCTACCTGGTCCACATGTTCCTGCATCAGAATCTGAATTTCTTCGTCCGTTTTCTTCCGCTATCAATTTTTGATGAGCAGAATAAAAGAAAGTTAGTGTCTACATGGACACCTTTCCTTTCCGCATCATATGACTATTATGCGTTTGCGGACTATTTCATAGCCCCGGTTTTGAATGATTTAATCGAAGAAGGCGATATTGTCAGGCTCGATAAAGAGCAGACCGGATTTATGCAGAGCTACACCCCTGCTTGTGACTGGTTCTTAGGCATGGATTTTATAATCTTTCGAATGCGGGGTTTTACTGGCAAAACTTTCCTTCTCCCAGCTTGCATCACGGATAGAGTGCTCGTGCTGGAAATTTTCCGGCAGGTGTGTGTCATTGATTTCACTTTCTGTAGTAGCGGAAGGGTTAAGAGGAAGGGATTCTTCACTTGCCCAAAGAATTTTTAAGTCGGTAACTCTGATTAAAAAATAATCGTACAAGTTGTTACAGGAGAAGTTGGCACATTTAGGGTTGGTACTTGTAAACGATACATGGGAATACAACCCTTTCAACGACCTTCCAGAGCCACACATGAAAGTTACCCATGTTTCCCGACCATACTGGGAAAAGCGGCGTAATCCACGAACGGATAGAGATGAGGATTTTGTTGAATTAGCGCAAATCCCTACGCCAGACACTAGAGGCCCATGGCACAAATTCTACTTTCCGGTGGCTGTGGCCAATGATAATGTTCCGATGGAGCACAACATGTACAACAAGTTGAAGAGAGGTGAGGAATGGAGTGATGAAAAAATAAGAGCTTTCTGGAAATATCGCCAGGAAGTAGCACAGTTGGATGCTCCTTACAATCAGTTGAAGGATGACCAGGAATTTGATATATGGTGGAAGGAAGGCCACCCCAGCCTGAGCTCTAGTGTTGATAGGAGCGAAGAGGGAGAGGGATCCGAGGAGCATGAAGAAGCGGCGACATCGTCCTCCTCAACGCAAAGGGGCAAGGCTTCCAGGCAAGCCGCCTATGTGGCCACGAATGTATGCTTTAATATATCGAGAGGCTCGCATACACTCACTTGGGCTGCTAAACCGGCCAGGCTAATGCCTCAGTAGAAGGATTCGACTGTTGAAGTTAGTGAGTGTCTGCCTGCGAAAAGGTAGTGCACGAAAAGTATTATCGGAGGGGTTTTGCAAGAACTCACCGGAGGAGAAGCACCCACCGCTAGCTAAATACTAAAGTTTTCGAGGGAGTCACGAACGATCCTGGAACTATCACCGACTAGTCAACAGGTATATTTCGCTCCTTCTCTTGCATCTCATTCCTTCGTATCCACCCCTGCTTCACTGGAAACTCCTGCCATAAGTCTAAGTCATCCACCTTCTGCTTTTGGTCCAACTTATTCGGTTGGATTTGCCTAGTTTTCGCAGGCCCACCCGCTTATAATTACTCCTTCGAGTATGCTCATGCCTACCGCTGCCGCTCAAACTTTCCTTGCCTCGCTTTTGGAAAACGTTCCCCCTGTCGGCCCCCATTCTTTTTCTGCTATGCTTACTGATCCTCTTCCATTACAACAAGCTGACACCTCGTTAGCAACTCCCCTTTCCCAGCCAATGAGCCTTACAACTGAATCTCTGATTCAGCCACTACAAATGCCTAGCCCTGCTGATAGTTCTCAGGCCCAAACTATGGAACGTGCCACACTTTTCTCCACAAACAGTCACTCTCTAGAAGAAGCAAATGTGTGTGCCTATGAAAGTTACCTATCCCTATGCCCTGCCTTCTGGTGCTCCTTTTGTAGGTGGGTTAGTTTCATCACCAGTCAAATTCATAGCACAGATAGATTATGGAAAAGAGGCATGCGCGAATAGAATGAGGCAACGCAAGGCAAAGGATGACAATGCTCCCACCGAGCCAAGAGTACAAGCTTTGTATGATGAGGCCCGACAAGAATTAAAATTCGCAACCATGTACCCAAGGGTAGGCAAGCCTCAGGGAGAAATGCAACCCGAAGACTATGAGATCTATGCTGTCGGACTTGACATGAAGGTAGCCCGACCACAAGATAAGGTTGAAATCATGGAGGAGACGCAACGGGTGGTCACTTCCGACTTCCTCAAAACTGGTCGCTAGTTAAAGAAAAAGGATGAGCAGCTCAGGGCAGTCAGGGAAAGGGTGAGTTTTCTGGAAACAAAGGAGAAATCCTTAGAGGCAGATATCACCCGAATGACTGAAAGGGCCCTGACAACAAAGAATGAGAAGAATAGACTTCAGGGCGAAATTGTGAAGACCCAGATTGCTGACCTAGGCTTAATAAAAGAATTGCAAAGCCAGAACCAAGCAGCATGATAGAGCCTACAGTTAAAAGAGGAAGAGCTTGAACGCGTCCGCCTTGAGTATAGTTAGGGGATGGCACAAAATGGTGAGTTGGAGCGCCTACAAGAGCAGTATGAGCAAAAAATACATGAGAAAGAGGTCGAATTTAAAGGCTTGAAGGCTAAATTGGAAAAACTCCGAGAGACAAAGGCTTCTCTAGAGGAGCAATCAGCGAACCACTCCCAAGCTGAACAAAACTGGAATAAAGAAATGAGCAGCTATGCGGAGCAGCTGGCGTCCAAGAAAAGGAAAAAGGCAGAATTAGCTGAGGCCCTTATTTCAAGAGACGCGGAGATTTCTTCGCTTAAAGCCTCTCTGTTCCCTGCCCCTGCCCAACATGATGTCATTCCGCTGGTTAGACAATTATACATTTCTCACTGGGACAAAGTCAAGACCTTTTGCCTAACACTGTAGTCTACCCTCTGATTTATCGACAAGGCATCAAGGCTCAATCAAGAGGCCCACGACACAATTGAGCACTTCCCACGTTTCATCCTGGAGAAGGTTCCTGAGGCAAGGGACTTGCTCAACAAGCTATACTCCATCTCAGATGAAATCCTGGTCGGGGCGGGTATCGAAGATCGGGACATTGCTGCTCAAACAACAAATAAATTCATTCATTGTCACTCTGCTTTCCAGTGTACTAAGGCAGCGGCGGCTTTTCTAGGTAAGGCACTGGATGGCATTCAGGGAAGTTTCTCCGAATTAGGAAAAATGGGGCTATTGTCCCCGTTCCTCGAGGACGGCTCTAT
Organism: Sequoia sempervirens; assembly: GCA_007258455.2. Lineage (NCBI taxonomy): Eukaryota > Viridiplantae > Streptophyta > Pinopsida > Cupressales > Cupressaceae > Sequoia > Sequoia sempervirens. The sequence goes on along the minus strand of VDFB02000020.1, from coordinate 7,832,855 downwards.
TGCCACAACTACACATATTGCTGAGGTTATTGAGCAGAAGGAAAATGACCCGGAGGCTTTCAAAGAATTCAGCAGCTCCCCTACGGCAGTTGACATTGAGGCAATCATTCATCCACTCTCACAGCTACCTTTCCATATCCAAGCAGGCGTCGGTCTATCTGATGTGCTACCTCAGAAGGAAGCTATTGATCTACGCGAAGCACAAGAAAATTTGCGCAACATGGCAAAAGCCGTCTGAAAGTGAATGGTCGCCCTTACAGGCGGCTCTTTCCAAACTCTGACTATATTAGCCCTATGCATAAGGCTCTAATCTGCAGCACCAGAAAGATTTTTGGGTTCTCCGTTCCTTATTCGAAATGCCCCTGATAGTCGCCAAAAGCTGTTAAAATAAATATTTCAGTAGCTCCCTTCGGGTTTCTTTTGTATTATGTGTGTGTCGGCCTATGCATCGCCGAGTTTATTTGGCTTTCCATCAAGTTTTGATCTGCCACTTTGCGTATCTTCTCTTCGCAACTTCGGGTAACGGCTTCCCTTTCGGGTCCTGAGGAGCTACGCTGGGCATCCACGTGCCGCACTTGCAGGAGGTTTTATTTCTTCTTTCCTCAAAGTCTTTTTCGGGTTGCGAAAGGCTTCCCTAGGGCCGTCATTTCTAAAGAGTGTTAGAGGGTCCTACATCATGCTACATGGCGGCAGATCGCAAATCTTTCAATGCAGTAAGGAAGTAAACAGTCGTGGGCAACGAAACATTGCAACGCGCCTTTCGCACCCGATTGATGCAGCTTTCTCTCCACTGCGTTACAGATCTTAGCCCATTGGACACATGTTGCATCTTCGCAATGTCTCGGCAGCAATAAGAGAAGTTTTCATTCAGGTAGCGATAGGCTGCCACGTGCCTTACAACTTATCTTTGAAGCGGGCGATAAGCTGGCTGAGGGAGATTATGCTATTGGGTGCCGCTCATCATGGTCGTTTGAAGCGGTGGGAGTTTTCTCTCCTGCTATATATATTCTCTCTGTTGACGAGAGAAAGTTCCAAAAAAATTTTAGAGAAAAGGATACTAGTTTTAACAAGAGACACAGGCCTCTTTTACATGTTTATTTGCAAGAAACTTTTAGACTGTGCCAACTGTTCGGCCTTTGTGTTTTTCATATTTTGATTAAACTGTAAACTGTGCTTTATATTGTGTTAAGCATTTCATTTGAAAGAACTTCTATATATTGAATACAAGCTTGCTTACCTAAATCATGTCTAATGACTCTTCTTAGTAGTGAGGATGTATGCAATACTATTTTATGTCAATAAATGAATTGTTTATGCTATAGCTTTAAGTCCCCAATATTTTGAAACGTGACAACACCATTCAGACCCCTAAATCTATGATTTATCGTGCCTATCAACAAATTTTGGCGCATCGCCTTAGATTAGACTTTGCTTCATTATATCCATTTCCTTTTCCCTTTCCAAAACCCATTATAGAAGAAGTCGGCTTCTTTAAAATCCAGAGGTCACTTAGTTTGGCGCAAAGGGGTCCCCCTTGAACTGAGTTTCCCATAAGACACTGTTATCTCGTCAAATTTTGGCATCAACAGTATTTAAATGGGCATAGGCTCAACATTCAAGATGAAATTGGTCTCACAACACCTAGGATAGTTGAATGTTTTCAGTTGGCTGTCAAGGAAGATGAAAGGATAAAAAGAAGGAAAGAAAGACAAGGAAGAGGCAAAGGCATTACCAATAAAGGAAGAGGGTCAAGGCAGTCCTATGAAGAACAAGAAGATGCAAGCAAAAACAAAGACCGAGTGGCTAATCAAAGAGGTGGTTTCAGAGACTGCAGAGGAAGATTTGGTGGAGGTATAAGTTCAAGTACATTTTTAGGGAGATGTTATCATTGCAATCAGTTTGGTCATCAGGCATGGAAGTGTCTAAAGAAACAAGGTTCTACTTCAAGTGGTGGTGATAAAAGAGTTTAATTGGTGTAAGAGGATGAATGTGAAAGTGTAAACTCTCCTAATCAGCTTGTTGCTCTAGAAGTTGGGAAATGTTTGATGGTGAGAAGAACTCTACTCAAAACATCCAAGGAGAAAGAATCAACACAGAGGAGAACACTATTTAGGACAACTTGCAAATGCAATGGAAAGGTATGCAAAGTTGTAGTAGATTCAAGGAGTACTGATAACATGGTGTCTAATGAAATGGTTGATAAACTAAAATTAGAAAAGATACCTCATGAAACCCCTTATATAATGTCTTGGTTGAATGATGATCAATCTATTTTGGTTAATGAGCAAGCATTGGTTGAGTTTAACATTGGTGGATATAAGGAAAAGATTATTTGTGATGTGTTGCCTATGAATTGTTTCCATTTGTTGCTTGGAAGACCATGGCAGTTTGATAGGCATGCAATTTACGATGGTAGACATAATACTTATCAAATTGAGAAGGATAGAAACACTTTCATATTAACTCAATTGGTAGAAAATGATAAAGCACAAGGTAAGGAAACAAAAGTGATAATGCTAGGAAAGAAGGAGTTTGTAAAGCTTGAGGAAAAAGAGAAAATGAAATTTGCAGCCACTCCAAGGCTTGAAGATGCTAGGATAGTAGATGGAAGAAAAGATGATGTGTTGATGTCAAAAATAGATGAAGAGAAATTCAAGGATGAATTACTTGTGAAGACTCAATATTGGTTAGAAAGGCATGATGAGATTATGATAGGAACAATGATTTTTCTGTTGAATGCAAAAGTGGTTAGTGGATAGTCAACTTTTGTTAATATGGAGGGTTGTAAATCTGATAGAACAAAGGTTCTAGAGGAGAGTAGCCATTCAAGGTTTGATCAACAAATGGAAGAGATGCTAGTAATGAAAAATAGTGATGAAGAAAATAAAGAAAAACTCCAAGGAAGAAGGAGCAAAGTTAAGCAGATAAAAGGGGTGGAAAGGAAGGCAAATCAAGTCAGGAGTGAAAGAAGTTTGATAGCAGGTACATAGACAGTTATAACAACATTTCTTGATGAAAGAGCAATCAAACAAAATTCATGAAGTGAAGGACAACAACTTCAAGGGAAGCACTGGTCAAGGGGAAGAGACAATGCATGTTTCCAATATTTAACTCATTGGAAAGGAGTACCAGATGTAAAGGCTATTGGAGATCAAAGAGATGGTGTGGAAAAACTGCAAATTAAATTCTTAAGGGATTTGAGTTCTTTTCAGTCTGGGTGTATGGTGTAGGGGCACCATGTTAGTTCATGTAAATAAGGTCCTGTGTTTGTTTTCTAGGGTGTTTGAGTCATTTATCATGAAATAAGGTCATAATAGACCATATTTTAATGTATTGAGTCTATTTGGTTGGTTTGGAGTCATTTTGTTTAAAAATTGCAAAATTCTTGAAAAGTTGTCATGTGCAAAATTGGAAAAAAAATTGCAAAATGTGGAAGACCAATGGTCAGGGAGTCTAAATGGTTGTTTGAATCAGTTAAGTCAGTTAGTTTTGGTGTGTAAAGGTTTTAAAAGGCCTCACACAATTTGATGCAAGGTTCTAAAGTGGTTTTGAAGTGAAAGTAATAATAAAAACTCTGTTTTCTTTGCAAAATTTCTGGTAAATTGTTGTTGCAGACTTTTGTACGGGTCTGTAATGTGCAATAATGATATAAGAGATTTTGAATTTGATGGAGGCCTGAGATAGCTTCATTTTGGATTTTATTTGATTAGTTTTTATAGAGTTTGGTGCATTTTATAAGCAATCCTGAAATTGGTTTGTAGAACCCCATTTGAGGGTTTGATAGTTTAAAAATAGAAATTTAGGCCATTCCACCTGGTGAAGCTTGTGAAAACTTGGTGTAATGGCATAATTAGAGGTAGGATGTTGTGATATGTAGTTTCCAAGATCAGGGAAGGTGGTTTGATAAATTTGGAGTGATGCCCTAGTTTTAATTTTTCATGATTTTGGTGAAAAGTGATGCTTTGAAGTAGGTTTTGGTAGAAAGAATGGTGGGAACCTTTTCTAGTGGATGAAATAAACTTGGGAAGACTTATTTTGATGTGTCTCAGGAGTTGATAAGGTAAGATAGGTCTTGGAGTGCATAGTTCCAATAAACCCTCATTATGCAAACCTAAATAGGCCAAAGTCAAGGGTTTAGTGATTTGGTGGATTTGTGTGAGTTCCAATTGTTAAAAGTTGGTTTTTTTGGCTATTTGTAATATGTTAGAGGTCTTGAAATGGATATTTAATATTGGAAGAGAGTTTGGTGGAGTGATGCTTTGTAAAACAGGGCTAATTGAGCCATTGTCTAGCGTAGCAGTCCCTTTTTGGAGGGTGTGTTCCAAAAAAAAGTTATGAACAAACTAGATATGTTAAAGTAGATCTTAATGGGTGTTTTAAATGGTAATTGGTTTTTGGGTCTTCAATGCATTTTGGTAGATATGGCTAGAAAACATTGTTTTCCATGCTACAAGAGGAATATGAAAGAATTGAGAAATAAGGTCAAGTTAGGGTTTTGGTGATTGAAAGATTGTTCAAAACAGTTTGAATTGTGTTTGTTTGAAGTTTTCCTCCCTACTCTGCATCAAATTTTCTTTAAGCCAAACAAAATCCCTCTATCACTCGTTCAACTCTACTCATTTCTATTTTTTACTTAGACATCATACAAACCCTCTTCCCATTCCTTTGCACATTAAAAGTTGAAAATTTAGAGCAATATCATGAGAATTCTTCTTAACTCATTTTCATTATTTTCCATAACTAAAAATACATCATATTTTAGATTTCTTTTTAAATAATAAAATACTAAATTAATGTTTATAAAAAATAAAATAAAATTACTATTAATTACTTAAAATTATATTATTATAAATTATTATTTAGATATATATAATGATATTTGATATTAGTAAAAAATATTTTTAAATTTTAAATGATATTTTAAATATGCATTAGATAGGTTTTTTTTAGGAGGGGTATTGTGTTTTGTTTCTCTTTTCATATATGGTAGGGACTTAACAAGCTCCTACCCAACATCAACAATTTTGGCTCCTACCTGCCCTTGTCTAGAACACCAATTATGTTTCTCCCATTTATAGCCACAAATGAAGCTCACTCAAAGTAGAATGCGAATACTATGCAAATTAATATTATCCTCTTCATTTTGATCAAATTAATTATTCTTCTTCAATTTTAATTTTAGCTCTCAATTGCTTCTGATGTGTATATAGAGATTGTGAAGGTGGCGAAGAGTTTCAATGAGAGGCAATCATATGAATCCTAGCATGTTGTACTCAATGTGCCAACTAAATCAATTTTTTTTGTTGTTTTGCAATTGCTTGACCCCACTTGTGAAGTTGTTAATGGCAAGTGAAAGGATGAAGTTCTGTTGAGCCTAATTTTGATACTATTAAATTTAAAACATTAAATCAAACTATAACTTCAAATAATGACACATTTGATTTGGGATTTTTTAATCCCAATGGAACCAACAAATGGAGAAGACAATCATTTGGGGAGACTCCTATCAAGAAAATTCTTCAAGTTTTGATTGTTATCTCGTTGTTAAAGATCAATTAGTATGAAGTCACCTTCTAATTCGATATAATAGAAAAGTATAGATCATAAAAATGTTAAATATAAATGAGCAATATTATTAAAAAAATATTTATATATATCTAAATTAAGAAAGACTATTAAAACTTGAAAGGGTTTCAAAAAATTATATAAGGGAAAGGGTATGCTTAAGCTACTATCAAGATCAATTATTAAAAAAATTAGTAGTGATGTCTTAATTTAAGAGTGATATCCTTTCTAGAAAATAATTATGTAACAAATTAAATTTTCATTATTAATATAATAAAATAAAATATTTTATCATGACTTAAACTTAAGATCTCTTATTTTTAAGAGCCCCAACTTACAAATCTTTTCATCACAATAATACATATATATAAATGGTAAATCATCATTTTATTTTAAAATGATAAAATAAAATCAATATTTAAATTTAAATTCAACTTATATATTATAATTATTTTTTATAATAATCTATTTTACATGCTAAACTCTCTAATATCTATAAAAAAATGTATGTTGTCAATTGACTGCTCTCCCACAAAGAAGGTGACTTACAACAATGTATGACATTTTAGCATACAAAGTCCTCTAAAAGATAAAACTTTTTGTTTTAGTAACCTTATATGCCAATGCCATCATGATCATATATCATATTATTTGAACTTGAACTAACTTTGATTTTCATAATAAGAGTTTGCAGGGACATTGAAACTTGTGGACATTGCCATAGTTGAAGCTTAACGTTGGAAGAAGTAATAAAATTCATCAGAATTCTAATCGAAGGAAACATTGAAACTCAAATTTCAGGGTTGTCAACGACTGTGAATACAACTAAAGCCCTAAATTTTGTAGGCAAAAATTTTGAAAGGTAATTTTGATATTGGACTTTGGTAATTTTATGCTATTAGGTGCCCAAAACATCCCATTGCCTACAATGAAGTTTTGAAAAGGAATAAAACTAACATCCTAGAAGAGTTGGATGGATCCAAGAATCAAACCTTTTTACTAAAATATAAATACTGTGTTCCATATTATATTTGGTTTACAGAAAATTAAAAAAAAAAGAATACACTTATTCGAAAGGTATGCAAATCTATTTATTACTATAAATTGGTTTATCTCATCTAAGATGATGCTTTTAGTGTGTTTTTTTAAATATATGTAGATATAGATTTGGAAATATTATACTTGAATTTAGATTAATTGAACACTACGTTTATCAATAATATAGAATCTCAAATATTTTTCATAAATAAACCCGCTAATTTTCTTTGTTTGATAAATTATTAACAATAACAACAAATGCAATTTTTTGAGATTTTAGCAGTTACATAGTTCAAACAAAAGTTTCAGTTTATGATTGTCATAAGTGTTTTGATGGTTGGGAACGTATTTCAGGGAAACTCTTAGGGCAATATTATGATATTAAAATATCTTTAAATTTGAATTCTTTATTTTTATATTTTTTAAAATCTATTCATTTCATATTAAAATATATCTCACAATCAATGTAGCATTTCACAAAAATAACTTCAAGAATGGAAAATATAATTTAAAATAACCGAATGCACATAAAATTCATTTCATAGTTCAAAATATCTCCATGTGAAAAATTAATAGTGAGTGTTAAAATAATACTATATATGAAAATCACAGAATCAATGCCTTCATTTAAAGACAATGACAAAATTGTTTTATAATGAAATAAAACACCACAAAAAAATATCTCGTAGTGTACAGAGAAAATTAAAAACTCATTGAAACCATGGCAAGCAGCTTGCGTACCTCAAGATTTTGCTGAGAATAGATGGGTAGAATTTGTAGGCATGCCTAACATGTAGAATGCCCCAAGAATAATATTAACACTCAATTTTTGTCATCCACATCCTCTAACAATTCCTAATATATTATTTTAAAAAAAAAGCATAACTTCAAAAGAAAATGCTTTTGTATTTTTATTTATGCTATCATTACTTGAATATTATTTTAATTCAAATATGATATTAGAGGGTAAACCTGATCCTAAAAGAGCACTCACATTGGATTCCATCCAAAAGTGAGGAGAGGAAGTTGCTAGCAGTAAGATCATCCTTGCAACATGATCAATAACCTCATTTTCATTGTTGTAAGAAAAGCCCCAAACATTTTGTATGAAGAATAATGGGCATCCAACAACAACTTCCTTCGTGATTGCCTTAATGCTTGATCTTTGAAATTATAAAAAATTGAAGAGTAAGAAAATTGATCTTTAAAAAATTGTCTTAATGTTTTATTAGAGAATACATATGAAGCAGGTTTATTAGATAATTTAAGTACATCACCAATATTTACTATTGTAAATCTATATCAATATTATATAAACATAAATTAAAAAATCATGGTTAATCATGAATTGACAAGTTTGCTAAAAACAAATCCCAAATGAATTATGAATTTATGAAAAATCCATGCAAAAGTTTTTTTAACTTTATTCATGATTATTAATTAAAATATCTCATGATTTATTCACTCAAAAAGCATGAAGTCACTTATTTCACTAATTTTCAACCAATTACAATTGTGTTTGGCTTGGCAGACATATTTTCATTCTATAGGAGTGTGATCAATGGATTGCAAAAGATAAAGTTTCCTAAATGAAAAATTGCAAAAGATAAATTTTCATTTTATGACCCATTTTAAGGCTTCTAGATGGTCAATATTCCTCTAACTCATCTACATTACTAATTTCCATTCCCTCTACCTAGGTATTCCCTTGTATACTAAAAATTAAAAAATTAAGAGAATATTGTAATAATTTCTCTAACTCATCTTTAACTAATCTACATTAATTTTCATAACCAAAAAGACCATCATATTTTAGGTTTCTTTTAAATAATAAAAGAAATAACCAGGAATAATTTTGGCTCATACACGCCCTTCTTTACAACACAAGTTTCTCTCATCACAATTGCAGTTGTGTCTAAAGTGCCCACAAAGTAGAATACAAATTAATATTCTCATCTTCTTATTGTCAATTTAAATTTTAGCTCTGAACTGCTAGTAATGGATCAAAGGAAGATGAAATTCATTGTAGAGCAATAAAAATAGAAGAGCAAAAGATTTACATTGTAAACAAAATTAAAGAGGAAATTCACTATAATCATTTGAGTGTCACAATACATCCAATATATTGGATTTTTAAATCCATTATTTTCTCGTGAATAACCACTCCAAATTCCCTTACAAGAATAACTCCCTAAAACTAACAACTAACTACTAACTAATTTATTAAATGTAGACTTTAATTTCCTAACAATACCCCTTAAATTTTACATAATAGAAAAGAAAAAACAAAATTTAAAAGTGTAAACCTTAAATTCCTAACATATCCCCCTCTTAAGGTTTATATTAAAAGAGAAAACCAAAATATTGTATCAACATCAACCTAAACTTCCTTATCTAGGAAACTGGTCTGATTAGCCAACCTTGCATCAACATCAACCCAAACTCCTTTGTAGGAAAATTCCTTGATTATATAACTTTGCATCAGTATCAACCCAAACTCCTCATGTATGGGTAAATATTTTGATTATCCAACGTTTACCTGTGAATCGAGAGACACTCCACTATTCACAAGAAAATCACCAATCATCTGTGAATTGAGACTCACTCCATTATCCACAACAACACTCCTCTATTTGTGGATCGATACTTAATTATCCACAAATACATGTATCTACAAAACTATGGATAGAGACAAACTCAATTATCCATAAATGGTTTGTGGATTCAACTATACACAAACTGATAACAACTCACCAAGTTTGTGAATTTAACTACCCACAGACCAACAATACATTGCATGCCCCATCTTGCTCTTAAAAGGACTGGAGATGAAACAAATTCTTATCATGCAAGGAATCATCTCCAAGCAAGAAGCTAGCTTGAGATGATAGATATCCTCCTACCTCCATTTCCTCCAACCTTCGATATGACAGTCCCTTTAGATCTTAGTAATTAACATCTCTGAATGCATCACTAGTAAATGTATAAAAGTGTGCATACATAAGGATGTCAATTCAACCGACAATGCATCCATTACAATACAATTTAATGTATTTGGGATGACCAATCCTTATACCTCCCTTTACAAATTAATCTCTTACCACAAATAAATCCAATCAACAAAATCCTTTCACTTCAAATACCAATGAACCAAACCACACCAAGATATATAAACTTTTATTTAGAAAATATCTTTAAGTATGATTATTTGTATTGCCATACCATATTTAATCCAACGCATTTTATTTATGATTTCAAAGATCACAACAAAATTTACCTTTTATCCTGAAGCTGCATAGATCCTTCAATGTTGCCATAATCCACAAAAAATCAAATCGCTTTCAAATCCATTCTATTTAGGTTGCCATGACTAATTCCTCTTTCCCAAGAAATCCACACTACCATTCAATTTTTTTGGGTGAAAATGATGCCCCAACATATAAATAATCGAATTCCTCAATTAAATATTTTGTAACATGAAATTTCTTCTCTTGCACCTTATATGTAACTATGTATAGTGCATTCTCATTCCACACACTCAGCAAATTGTTGCTTAAGCTTGGAGAAAATTGTAGATGCTTTATTTTAAAAATGGATGCAACAAATTTCAATGCTTTCTAGAGGCATAAGACATTTACAACAACAACAACAAATGGTTTGAATGCAACAAATAAAAAAATGTGAATTCTCCTAATTTTGGACACCCCTCCACACATCCAGGAATAGGCAATGTCATTTGTTCCATTTGTAAATTAAAAAATTGATGATAATTTTCAAATCTACACCTTTCATGCATCAAAAAATTAGCATCCTTCAACTCTCCTTCAAGTACAGATGCATCTACCAAAAGCTACACCCTTCAAAATGATCAAAAGAACTTAACACACTTCTATTGTAGATTTAATGCTTCTTCCAACTAAAAATTTCAATGGTCAACAAATGCACAAGCCGAAAAAAATGGTGGCAGCCAAAAAACATTCAATAGCCAACAATCAAAAGTTACATTTATTTCATCTCAGCACCTCTTTCCATTTTTTTCGCAATGCCTAAAATAGATACTCAACACAAAAAATAATTCAACAACATATTCAATACCGTTACCAAATTCTCAACACCATTCCAATTTATTTTTATATTTTTTAAAATCTTTTCATTTCATATTAGAATAACTCTCACAATCATTGTAGCATTTCACATAAATAACTTAAAGAGTAAGGAAAATAAAATTTAAAACAACCAAATGCACATAAAATTCATTTCACAGTTTAAAATATCTCTATGTGAAAAATTAATATTGAGTGTTACAATAATATTATATCTGAAAATCGCAGAATCAATGCCTTCATTTAAAGATAATGACACAATTATTTTATAATGAAATAAAACACAACAAAAAATATCTCGTGGTGTATAGAGAAAATTAAGAACTCATTGAAACCATGGCAAGCAACTTGTGTACCTCAGATTTCATTGAGAATAGAAGGGTAGAATTTGTAGGCATGCCTAACATGTAGAATGCCCCAAGATTAATATTAACACTCAATTTTTGTCATCCACATCCTCTAACAATGCCTAATATATTATTTTAAAAAAAAAGCATTACTTCAAAAGAAAATGCTTTTGTATTTTTATTCATGCCATCATGACTTCAATATTATTTTAATTCAAATATGATATTAGAGGGTAAACCTGAACCTTAAAGAGCACTCACATTGGATTCCATCCAAAAGTGAGGAGAGGAAGGTGCTAGCAGTAGGATAATCCTTGGAACATGATCAATAACCTCATTTTCATTGTTGTAAGAAAAGCCCCAAACATTTCGTATGAAGAATAATGGGCATCCAACAACATCTGCCTTCATGATTGCCTTAATGTTTGATCTTTGAAATTATAAAAATTTGAAGAGTAAGAAATTTGATCTTTGAAAACTTGTCTTAATGTTTGATTAGAGAATACATATAAAGCAAGTTTATTAGATAATTTAAGTATATCACCAATATTTACTATTGTAAATCTATATTAATATTATATAAACAAAAATAAAAAAATCATGGTTAATCATGAATTAACAAGTTTGCTAAAAAAAATCCCAAAAGAATTACGAATTTATGGAAAATCCCTGCAATTTTTTTTCAACTTTATTCATGATTATTAATAAAAATATCTCATGATTTATTCACTCAAAAAGCATGAAGTCACTTATTTCACTAATTTTCAACCAATTACAATTGTCTTTGGCTTGGCAGAAAAAATTTCATTCTATAGGAGTGTGATCAATGAATTGCAAAAGATAAGGTTTCCTAAATGACAAATTGCAAAAGATAAATTTTCATTTTATGACCCATTTTAAGGCTTCTAGATGGTAAATATTCCTCTAACTCATCTACATTACTTTCCATTCCCTCTACTTAGGTATTCCCTTGTATACTAAAAATTAAAAATTTAGGACAATATTATAATAATTCCTCTAACTCATCTTTAACTAATCTACATTAGTTTCCATAACCAAAGAGACCATCATATTTTAGGTTTCTTTTAAATAATAAAAAAAATAACCTGAATAATTTTGGCTCCTACATGCCCTTCTCTACAACACAAGTTTCTCTCATCACAATTGTAGCTGTGTCTAAAGTGCACACAAAGTAGAATACAAATTAATATTCTCATATTCTTGTTAATTTAAATTTTAGCTCTGAACTACTAGTAATGGATCAAAGGAAGATGGACTTCATTGTAGAGCAATAAAAATAGAAGAGCAAAAGATTTACATTGTAAACACAATTAAAGAGGAAATTCACTATAATCATTTGAGTGTCACAATACATCCAATATAATGGCTTTTCAAAGCCATTATTTTCCCGTGAATACCACCCCAAATTCCCTCATGAGAATAACTCCCTAAAACTAACAACTAACTACTAGAACTAATTTATTAAATGTAAACTTTAATTTCCTAACAACCCGGGCCCTTAAATTTTACATAATAGAAAAGAATTTAAAACAAAATTTAAAAGTGTAAACCTTAAATTCCAAACATATCCCCTTCTTAAGGTTTACATTAAAAGAGAAAACCAGAATATTGTATCAACATCAACCTAAACTTCTTTGTCTAGGAAAATGGTCTGATTAGCCAACCCTGCATCAACATCAACCCAAACTCCTTTGTAGGCAAATGTCTTGATTATCCAACTTTGCATCAGTATCAACCCAAACTCCTCATGTTTGGGTAAATATTCTGATATCCAACATTTACCTGTGAATTGAGATGCAGTCCACTATTCATAAGAAAATCACCATCTCTGAATCGAGACTCACACCATTATCCACAAAAACACTCCTCCATTTGTGGATCGATACTTACTCAATTATCCTCAAATACACATCTACAAAACTATAGATATAGACAAACTCAATTATCCATAAATGGTTCGTGGATTCAACTATACAAAAACTAATAAAAACTCACCAAGTTTGTGAATTCAACTACCCACAGACCAACAATACACTCCATGCTCCATCTTGCTCCTAAAATGACTAGAGATGAAACAAATGCTTATCATGCAAGGAATCATCTCCAAGCGAGAAGCTAGCTTGAGATGATAGATGTCCTCCTACCTCCATTTCCTCCAACCTCTGATACAAACCCTTTAGATCTCAGTCATTAATGTCTTTGAATGTATCACTAGTAAATGTATAAAAGTGTGCATACATAAGGATGCCAGTTCAACTAATAATGCATCCATTACAAAAAAACTTTAATGTATTTGGGGCGACCAATCCTTATACCTCCCTTTACAAATTAATCTCTTACCATAAATATTTCCAATCAACAAAATCCTTTCACTTCAAATACCAATGAACCAAACCACACCAAGCTCTAATAAAATTTTATTTAGAAAATATCTTTAAATCTTATTATTTGTATTGCCATGCCATATTTAATCCAACACATCTTATTTATGATTTATAATATCACAACAAAATTTTCCTTTTATCCTGAAGCTGTGTAGATCCTCCAATGCCCTCACTCAAATCATTTGCAACATAAAATGTATTCTCTTGCACCTTATATGTAACTATGTATAGTGCATTCTCATTCCACACACTCAACAAATTGCTGCTTAAGGTTGGAGAAAATTGTAGATTCTTTATTTTAAAAATGGATGCAACAACTTTCAATGCTTTCTATAGACATAATAAATTTATAACATCAACAACAAATGGTTTCAATGCAACAAATACAAAAATGTGAATACTCCTAATTTTGGACACCCCTCCACATGTCTAGGAATAGGAAATGTCATTTGTTCCATTTGCAAATTAAAAAATTGATGAAAATGTTCAAATCTACACCTTTCATGCATAAGAAAATTAACATCCTTCAACTCTCCTTCAAGTATAGATGCATCTACCAAAAGTTGCACCCTTCAAAATGATCAAAAGAACTTAACACACTTCTATTGTATATTTAATGCTTCTTCAAACTGCAGATTTCAATGGTCAACAGATGCACAAGCCCAACAAAATGGTGGTGGCCAACAAACATTCAACATCCAACAATCAAAAGTTACATTTATTTCATCTCAACGCCTCTTTCCATTTTCTCTTATTCTTTTTTTAATTTCAACACCTAAAATAGATAACATAACAAATAATTCAACACAATATTCAAGAACATATTCAATACCATTACCAAATTTTCAATGCCATTCCAATTTATATGCCTCTTGTGCAACCTCCTTCACAGCCCGTCACCATTTTTGCTCTGATACCAATGTAGAGCAATAAAAATACAAAAGCAAAATATTTACATTGTAAACAAAATTAAAGAAGAAATTCACTATAATCATTTGAGTGTCACAATACATCCAATACATTGGATTTTTAAAGCCATTATTTTCCCATGAATAACCACTCCAAATTCCCTTACGAGAATAACTCTCTAAAACTAACAACTAACTATTAACTAATTCATTAAATGTAAACTTTGATTTCCTACAACCCCCCTTTAAGTTTACATAATAGAAAAGAATTTTTTTTTAAAAAAAATGTAAACCTTAAATTCCTAACATCATATACAAAGATTATGAATTAAAGATAGTTATGAGAAAGGTGGCAGAGTTGTCAATTCTTGATTTTTTTTGCAATTGCTTAACCTTTAATGCCCCATCTTATAACCTAAGGAATGTTGCAATTGTCACCTAAGGAATGTTGCAATTGTCTATAAAAGTGAAATAATTTTTTTTAAAGTAATAATATTAACTTAATTAATTGCATACATTCACTAAGTTACACAACGTTACACTACTTGAGATTCCATAGATGACTTTAGTATTTAGCACTGCATAGATTTAATTAACATAAACTAAAAAGTAAACATTGCATAACATTTGAATTCCATTTATGATAGTATAAAGTACAAATAAGATTCTTACATTGCATTTGAAATAACATTACAATACTCATTCTTTAGATGAGGTAGATCAAATAATAGATTACAATTACATTTTACAAATGTTCACATCATAAAAAATTGAGGGATGTTTCAAATACAATATTTTTAATGATGCAACATAGGAAGTACATATATATCCAAGTACGAGCTCTCCATCCATGAAGCTCTTGTTGCCATGATCATAAACTGGGGACCCAACGGAGTAAGGTGCACGTTCCACCCAACCATGTGGTACCCGTAGGTCCAACCCCCTGTGCTAGGAGATAGTAATAAGGTTACCTAGACATAACCTATTCTCCCTAGACACAAATACATAACTAACTGTTGGTTACATTGCTTCCAGATTTAAGACAATCAAATGTGCTAAGTACACAAGGTAAACTATTATTTTAGGTGGAGTGTCATCACAATGTTGCAAAGGTTACCATGGTGTTTCTTCCTAGGTTCCGGCCCCCAACTTGGGTTACCCTGGTAACCTCTTACGAAACCCGGCCCCACATGCAAACTATTGCGGAATCGAATATCTTTTAAAGTAACAAGATATCGATTTTCCATTCCAGGCCTTCTCAACTTATACTCAAGACTAAATTAGCTCTTGAGTCTATAAGCGATGCATATTAATCAAGTTAAAGATTTTAATCTAACTACTGTGTTGTTTAGTTATCACTGACTTACTAACTCTTTGTAAGTTACCCTTGCACCACTTTGTGTGCCAGCCCTCACACAGAGCCACTCCCCTAAAAATAACATAAGGAATTCTAAGTTCACTAACTAGGGTAGGCAGAGTGCACAAAAATCAACATATAATACCAGATATACCACAATGGACATCACAACCTGTTCATAAATACCAGGTGTCTATAAACCATACAAAACCAAGTGCACTACCCTAGTTTGTTCAAATATATGAAACCATTGTAAAATTTAACTCCCTTGAAGAGACTACAACTGGGAGACTTGAAATCACATAAAAATCCCCATTTTCCCAATAAGAATTTAAAGCAACTTAAAGCAAATACACATCTATCATTAGGATTTACTAAATCCAGTCATTCAAGAACTTGAAGTATGTTATTAATCAACTGAAACTTAATTCATCTTCTATACAATATGAAAATCAAATCTATGATTTACCCAATTTCATAAACATATATTATAATGAAATTTTTGATTTCTTTCCTTATTATATTTCATTATAAAATGTTCATTTATACTTTTCAATCCCTAAATAACATTATATTATTTTTAAATAAATGCACATCATAGCAATATAATTAAATATTTATTTATATTGTTAAACATCCTTAATTATCAAATTTATACTTATAGTTTCTCATATTAACAACACATATTAAAAACTATAATATTATAATATATATATACATAACATATATAATATATATTTTAAAATATATAATATATATGAAATATACATATTATATTATAATTATAAATTAAAGATAATATATATAACAATTAAAAACTAACAAAAATAAAAGAGGGCAGGGGGCGCGACTGTCTACACAGCTGAACCCTCCATGGGAGGGCACGGCTGTGCAGGGAGCGCCGACGCTGGCTGTGAAGGTAGCGTTGGGCGCTGCGCTCACAGCCGGTTCCCTTATGGGGGTCGGCCATGGGGGTAGCCCCCCTGCGGCTCCCAACACAACAATTTTTTTTTTTAAATGAAAAATTTGAAATTCAATTCCATACATTTTAAAATATTTTTGAAATAATAATTTTGTGCAATTTTCTTTGAAAATCTGCGTACGGATTTCGCAACTCTGGCATAAAATTTCATAATATCCTCCATAAAAATATATATATATATATACAAAATTTCAACAATAAATAAAATACTGTAATATATAAAAATATTTTCCACAGGGTTTTCCTACAGAAAAACTGAGAAATTTAACCATTTAAACGATTTTTCCTCAAATAATTTTCAATTACAATCACAGTAGATTTACAACTAAAAATATCAAAATCTTTTCTACAGAAACCCATAACAAATTTTTGACAGGGAACTTCATTGAAAACTCTTCAAAGATCTTTCCTATTTCCTTTGAGAATTTTCTACTATTTTAATAAATCTCTGTTTTGCTCTTTGATTTCTCTATAATACTTTGTTTTCATAATTTTCACAGAGAGGAAATCAAATTTTTACAGAATTATTTTAAAAAAATCTTCGAGAAGAATTTCAGCTTTCACAAAACAAATATTTCCGTAGACAATCTTTTCTAAAGAAAACAAATTATATACAAAGGAAAGTACCTGTTTTCCTATAGCTTGAAAACTGCCTGTAGAAGAAAGCCTATGTTGCCTGTTGCGTGCAATCCTCCAAAGCTTCTCCAGAAAATCCAAATCCAAAAGGAAGCTAATACCAAACCAAAGAGATCTTCCAGAAAAGGTAATCTTCTATTTTTCCCCAAATCCCAGATAACATCTAAGAAAATCCTCAACAAAAAGGCAATTAATTCTACTGGCACACATGTTGAGAAGAAAATATTTGCCAACAACTTACATGTAATTCTTTCTTT
The DNA here is from genome assembly GCA_007258455.2 of Sequoia sempervirens. Classification (NCBI taxonomy): domain Eukaryota; kingdom Viridiplantae; phylum Streptophyta; class Pinopsida; order Cupressales; family Cupressaceae; genus Sequoia; species Sequoia sempervirens. The sequence continues at coordinate 7,815,257 of VDFB02000020.1, read as the reverse complement.
ACTCTTTTCAAGATTTGCATGCTTTTTAAATAATTTATTTATTTTCAAATTTCAAAACACAAATTTCCCTTTTCTTTATTTAATTTATTTATCAACTAAAATACCATTTCCACATAATAATTAATTTCAAATTTAAATCTATTCACACAATTAAAGCAACTTTAATTTAATTAATTAACTTATTTAATTAAATAATGTAATCACAATGATCAAATTACTTAACCAAACAAACTAAATAATTAATTAAATAAAATGTAAAACTTATTTTTAACATTTAAAATTAATTTAGATCAACAGTAAATTAAAGAATAACAAACTATCATAAAATTGACAAAATTTTCCTTCTAAGCAATTGATCCAATCAGGGACAAACAAGACCACCTATGTAATGCCCCGCCATGCAAACCCTAAAGGAACTAATAACAATGGAACAATTTTTTTTAAAAAGAACATAATAATTATACTTAAGTGTTCCAACATAACAATGATCCAAGTTACGCAACTAAATCCCTTGGGGTACATAGGGTGACATTACTATTCTAACCCATAACAATGATAACAAATTAAACCATAATTAAACAGTTACATAAATCCATTCATTCTCATAACACCATTTAAAATATCCATTAACAATAACCATATTAATACCATATGCACATATGAAAATGCATGTAATTATAAAGATATAAAGTGTTACATATTTTGATAGATACAACTCTACATAACCAACTATAACAAGTGATCGTTCCTGAATGAAAACATAGCCTGAATACACATTACATCCAAATGATAGTAAAATACAATTGACTGAAAATACATCTCAATAACCACATATACAATTTACAACAAGGTCATCCCAACACACGTGAGAGACAATACATCAATGAATACATTACATCTGAAGTATAACATACATCTGGTACAAAGAATTACTAGATCATCAACATCCACCAAAACCCTGCAATAAAAGATACATCTGCAACCAAAAAGGGAACCCAACGGGGTGCGAAGCACGTTCCACCCAACCACCCCCATGCTGGGAGTAGACAAGGAAGGATCCCCGACCAAGCATGTCGAACAACAACACAATACTAACTCCAGACAGACAACTTAACATCAAAGACCACATAGAAAACTAAACAAAGATAAATCCAAAAAGCACAACAATAAACCACTTCTGAACATAACAAGTCACAATCACAACATCAATGAAACTCAAGACACAATATCAAAGACTACTTCCAACAATGACCAAAGACAAATCAATAAATCACTTCCAGAGGACTTCAGAAAATCAACACAAATAGAATGTTAGAGGAGAGTGTCATCGCATGGCTTAACATGGATTATCTAGACATCCTATCATAAGGTGTCGCCTCCATCTCTACATGGATTCTCCAGACAACCAAGTAAAGGTGTCGCCTCCATCTATGATTCTCCTGACAGCCTATCTCAAGGCGTCACTCCATAGGGTTACTCATGCGGAGTCGTTAACCTTTCATGAAGACAAGGCAACGACCTTCCCAACCACGGCCTTCTCGGTCCCCTTTAGTCTGTGATAGCACTAACAGGTGGATGAGGCATCACAATTATCTTGTTAATGTTTAATTCCCACCTGTGATTAATTACTTAGGTTATCACTGATTAATCTAACTCTATGTGGGTTACCCTAACAACCCCTTTGTGCACCGGCCCCCACTAGAGCCACTCTAGACACTCAAGCACAAAAATATCCACCACAATAGAATCGTATTACAATAAGTACTGAACCAAATCAATGGATCATCTGCGAGGCATAAAACCATCTCGCCGAGGCATATGAAACACAACCACAATCAAAAAAATTCCACATGTAACACCATTTACAACCATAGACCCAAACAAACCAAAATCAAAGTACAATAAGTACTGAACCAAATCAATGGATCATCCGCGAGGCATAAAACCATCTCACCAAGGCATATGAAACACAACCACAATCAAAACAATTCCACATGTAACACCATTTACAACCATAGACCCAAACAAACCAAAATCAAAGTAATATCAATAATCCCACTTTTGGAAGTCCTAAACACAACTTAGGTTGCTATAACTGGATAAGTTAACTCTAGGGTTTTCTACATGACCTAAACCCAAATTAAAGAAAATCATAATAGAATAAATAAATTGTCTCAAAAGGAAATAATTTACAAAAAACAACGCCACACAACTCATTTCAAAACATAATACATTTTGCCAATAAATAAATCATTAACTCGAAAGAAATCCGATTTAATTCAACTCACATAATATATTCCTAATTTGCACAACTACATTAAACATTGCAATTTCTCCTATTCTTATCATATTAAATTCACCATCACAAAAAGTGACATCCCTCATATATATAAATATATATACACTTTTATACACACACATATATACTAAAATTATTACTTTAAAAACATATTATATATAAAAAAAAAAATGTTTTTTATATAACATAATAGTCTTTCTACAAACAAATATATCTAAATAAAATATTCATTTAATAAAACACTTAGTAAATCTCATATTTTAAAAAATTATAATATATATATATATATATATATATATACATACACACACACACACACACACACACACACACACACACATATATATAAAGTAAGTTAAATTCAAAAACACATAAAAAATTAAAAATGAATTAATTAAAAACAATTTTTTTTTTTTTAAAAAAACAATTAAAACTTTAAAGGTGGCCGAACCTCCACACAGGTGGAGGTACTACGTACCTCCCCCTGTGGGGAGGCCGCAATCCCCATGGACTGTGCCAATAGCCTCAGCTGCTGTGCGCAGCCGTGGTGGGCTACGCCCTGCCCAATACAGGGCTGTGGGTGGTACGGCTTCGGTCGACCACCCACCCTTGTATAAAAATTATTTATTATTATTATTTTTTAGTTTTTATTCAAATTTCCTTTTCGACTCACAATAAAAACAATAGTATGCGGATCCCGAGTAACAAAGATATATATTATTTATTTATATATATATTTTTAAAAGGTTTTTCCATCACAGAACATGAGGTAAAAATATATATATATATATATATATATTTTATTCTATTTTATAAGAGTACACAGGGTTCTGCAACTGTGTAGATTTTAAAAGAAACCAGAATGTATAGAAATATTGCATATATTTATTTATTTATATTGTTTAAATATATATATGTATATATATATATTCATAAGTAGATCTATGTATATATATATATATTTATATTTATATTTATGCAGTATTTATAAAATACGAATATGAATAACCAGATTTTCATACCAAACATAAAATAAATTTGGCAAATAAAATTCAACCCATAATACAATGAATAACAAATTCCATCAAATAAATAGATCAACTTGAGAATATTCGATTCATAATAAGGATGGTTTTCTTTTCAACACAATTAATTTCTGCCATTAATTTTTATGAAGATTTTCAAAATATTCTTTTTAATAAATTCAAAATAGATCTGATATGTAAATTCGAATTTCCATTAAAACGATTTTTATTTCAAAACAATAAATTTCACTACTAACTATATTGAGGAATTTTAAAAAAATTTACTAAAGTTCTCAACAGAAGATTCAAGGGTTTCATACGACTAAATTTTTAAATCACAGAACTTCATTCAATCAATTTTTGAAAACACAACAACCAAATTTGTTTACAGAACAATAAAATATTAATAACTTAAAAGGAGAAAACCTGGAGTACTTCGTCTGAAGAAGAATCCCTTATGTAGCCTCCTCTCGATTCCTCCTGCAGCTCTCTTCTCCAATCTAACTTTTCTTCAAAACCACAATAATTTTACCCAGAAAACACAAAACCAAAACTATCTTTTCTTTTTACAGATCCAAACAACAGAGAAAACTTCTGTGTGTGAATAACCCTCTCATAAAAATAATAATAATAATAATAAAAAAGAATCAATAAAGCTCTTTTGCTTTCTTTTCTCAAAAATCCTCTTTTCTTATTGGTCCTTTTTCCAGCTTTTAAAAGCACAACTTATCTACAATTTTAATTAAAATAATTTATTTTCCTTAAGATATTATTTACACAAGATTTGCTAATTTATTATTAATAAAAAGATAATATTTAAATATCCTCATCAATATTAATTTTAAATAATTATTTACATTTTCAATAAATTAAATCACTTTTTAATTTACAATATATTTAAATTTAACATTTTTCTAACTCACAATTAAATAAAATAACAATGCAACATTAATTAATTAAACACTAACCATAAATTAAATAAATACTCAACAATCAAACTACGCAATAACAAAGACAAAACTTCAGTCATGACACAACAACTCATAACAAAACGACAAACTTGGGACGGGGACACTTCCAAACCTACTCCCTTTTTCAACATTTTTACCCGTTGGGTTAGTTTAATGCTCGCCCTGTCTTGCTGAAGCAGGTGGAATCAAGACTTATTCCTGCAATCCTACATCCAAATAACCGTCAAGTAACACATGTATATATATATAATCAAAACATCCTATTGTGAGAAGGAATTGCAGCGTAGCAGGGCACTCGTGAACGAGTGATGCTACACTGTCCTCTCACCTAATCTATTCTAACAATTACAATATCAATGATGAACTAACATTTCTAACCAAATTGATCATAAGATACATGATTACTTAACTACTGCATCATAACTAATTATTAAACCATTGCATTATAAAATAATACTGAATTCAAATAACATGATCACCATAGAATCATCACATTGACATATAAAACATTAATGAAAAACTATTTGAAAAAACAATAATCCAATCAACACACAGAGCATCATAAATCATACTAATAATGTCACATGCAACAATTACCTAAACTACGCATCTGCACACACCAAGTCGGTGAATGAATCGCCAACACAAATCAGTATCATGCTAACACACAAGAGAAACCAATAGTAGCAAATAGTATCAGAAATATGGGGGTATTACAACCTAAGACTCCAAACTAAAACTGACGATGTACTGTGACTGGGTTTAAGACTAGACCAGGATAAACCATGTAATTACTACCTCCCAATCAACATTTCCGTTGAGTCTTGGCACGCTCAGACCCGAGTAACTAGGTGCAGTCAGTGTCATGTACCTGCAATCCTGCAACCAACCAAATAACATGCATATATATAATCCATTATACAAGCACACAGTGCAGAGAAAATTATGGAAATCACAGAGCACTCGCAAGCGAGTGATGCAACTCCGTTCTCCACACCAATACACATCACATCAGACTGACAAATTAAATAACAGTTAATCTACCATAAACATATATATAGAAATGACATCTGAAAGAAATATCTACGCTATTACAAAGCATGCCAGAAATTAATTATCACCATACAATGTTTATCATAACACAAAATGAATCCACTGTTGCTCAAAAGTTAGCGATCAAAATATCCAAACCAAAGTACCAAAGTCTAACAATGTGAAAACATGCTAATAGAAAACACAAGCAAAATGGAGGGGTACTACATCCTCCCCCCCTAGAATCAGGCTTACTCCTAGAAGCCTGCTAATAGAAAACAAATAACACACACATCTAAAATAAGTCCTCCCAAGAAATAGAAGACTAGCCACTAGGATCCCTCTGGATCGGTACTCAATCAATGTCTTGATCGCTAAGGATCAACTCCTGATGTAGAAGGACGTGCACAGTTTCCAAAGAATGATGCCGGTCCTCCACCAGGAACCTCTCCAACTGCACCCTGGTGGTTATCCACCACGGTAAACACCCTATGCGACCTACCTGCATCTCCTACGGTCGACTCTGAAGCTGCCGGTCTTTGACTGAATCCAGAAGTGCCCTTTTGAGGACACTGACGAGCAATGTGACCCTGTTGGCCACAAGTAAAACATTTTATACTCCTCCAGAATTCTCTATCACCTGATGGTACACTAGACTGTGGAAAACCACCTCCACTAACTACAGACTGAAAACTCTGTGCAGGCTGATCAGAACGATCACACTGCACTCGCTGCTCACTCTGATCTCTCTCATTCTGAAACCATCCACCACCATGTTGAAACCGAGAATTGTTATCCTGTTGGGGCTGACTATTACTTTTCTTCTGAGGAGTATGTTGTTGTTGCTATCCACCCTTTGAGGGTGTTTGTTGGTTCCTAGAGAAACCCCCTGTTTGCGCCTGTCCACCCCGTGGACTAAAACCTGCTGCAGGAGCACTGCCTATCTGTACTCTCGTGTGACCAGCTAACGCCATAACAAGATTCTCTTCCACTATTCGAGCCTTCTCCACAACAACTTCCATAGTCTTTGGCTCAAAGACTTTGACTCCACCACTAATGCGGGCATTCAGGCCCCTGATGAAGTGTTTAACCAACATAGACTCATCATCGCCAATACCTGCATACTGCTTGAGTTCATAGAATCTACATTCATATTGCTCAACAGATAGAGCCAACTGACGTAAATCATGAAACTCGTTAGCCCGTCGTTGCCTCCAGTGTTCCGATAGGAACCATGCTCTAAACCTCTCCTGGAACATCTCCCAAGACACTGACCCAATATCTAAGTGGAGCTTCTGCTCCTCCAAGCGCCACCAAGTAGAGGCGAATCCTCTCAGATGCATGATAGCGCATCTCGCTCGGGTATTACTACCATATGGGTGCATGGCGAAACATCTACCCAAGTCCAATAGCCAAGTCTCTGCCTCTAATCCACCTCCTGTACCATCAAAAGTAGGAGGGCGTGCCCTCAATAAATCCTGCATATGTCCTGCAGTAATAGCATACTGATGCACTGTATCATCTACTCTCCTTGGAGATCTATCATGCTCTCTAACTACCTCCTCATCAACTTCCTGTCTAGGTCCACTTGTCGAGCTCGGACCTCCTCTAATAAAGGGCATAACTGTGAACCCTCTACTCCTGACTGTTAAGGAATCTGTCCCTCATTCCTCTGATCCAACTACTCTGCCTGATCACTCAGATGAGGGCTCAAAGGGGGAGTAACCTGAGGGATTGGCCCTCGGCCCCCACCTCAACCTCTACCACGTCGTCTAGGCATGATCCTACACATGAACAATAACGAGTCTTAGATACTAATCAACCAAGGCTAACAAATAGTGATACTACGTACTAGGTCAACCTAATGGGCTCATGATTACCCAGAGCGTCCAGTCCTTGGCTCTGATACCAATTTGTAATGCCCCGTCTTATAACCTAAGGAATGTTGCAATTGTCACCTAAGGAATGTTGCAATTGTCTATAAAAGTGAAATAATTTTTTTTAAAGTAATAATATTAACTTAATTAATTGCATACATTCACTAAGTTACGCAACATTACACTACTTGAGATTCCATAGACGACTTTAGTATTTAACACTACACAGATTTAATTAACATAAACTAAAAAGTAAACATTGCATAACATTTGAATTCCATTTATGATAGTATAAAGTACAAATAAGATTCTTACATTGCATTTGAAATAACATTACAATACTCATTCTTCAGATGAGGTAGATCAAATAATAGATTACAATTACATTTTATAAATGTTCACCTCATAAACAATTGAGGGATGTTTCAAATACAAGATTTTCAATGATGCAACATAGGAAGTACATATATATCCAAGTACGAGCTCTCCATCCATGAAGCTCTCGTTGCCATGATCATAAACTGAGGACCCAACGGAGTAAGGTGCGCGTTCCACCCAACCATGTGGTACCCGTAGGTCCACCCCCCGTGCTAGGAGATAGTAATAAGGTTACCTAGACATAACCTATTCACCCTAGACACAAATACATAACTAACTATTGGTTACATTGCTTCTAGATTTAAGACAATCAAATGTGCTAAGTACACAAGGTAAACTGTTATTTTAGGTGGAGTGTCATCACAATGTTGCAAACGTTACCCTGGTGTTTCTTCCTAGGTTCCAGCCCCCAACTTGGGTTACCTTGGTAACCTCTTACGAAACCTGGCCCCACATGCAAACTATTGCGGAATCGAATATCTTTTAAAGTAACAAGATATCGATTTTCCATTCTAGGCCTTCTCAACTTATACTCAAGACTAAATTAGCTCTTGAGTCTATAAGCGAGGCATATTAATCAAGTTAAATATTTTAATCTAACTACTGTGTTGTTTAGTTATCACTGACTTACTAACTCTTTGTAAGTTACCCTGGCACCACTTTGTGTGCCGGCCCTCACACAGAGCCACTCCCCTAAAAATAACATAAGGAATTCTAAGTTCACTAACTAGGGTAGGCAGAGTGCACAAAAATCAACATATAATACCAGATATACCACAATGGACATCACAACCTGTTCATAAAAACCAGGTGTCTATAAACCACACAAAACCAAGTGCACTACCCTAGTTTGTTCAAATATATGAAACCATTGTAAAATTTAACTCCCTTGAAGAGACTACAACTGGAAGACTTGAAATCACATAAAAATCCCCATTTGCCCAATAAGAATTTAAAGCAACTTGAAGCAAATACACATCTATCATTAGGATTTACTAAATCCAGTCATTCAAGAACTTGAAGTATGTTATTAATCAACTGAAACTTAATTCATCTTCTATACAATATGAAAATCAAATCTATGATTTACCCAATTTCATAAACATATATTATAATGAAATTTTTGATTTCTTTCCTTATTATATTTCATTATAAAATGTTCATTTATACTTTTCAATCCCTAAATAACATTATATTATTTTTAAATAAATGCACACCATAGCAATATAATTAAATATTTATTTATATTGTTAAACATCCTTAATTATCAAATTTATACTTATAGTTTCTCATATTAACAACACATATTAAAAACTATAATATTATAATATATATATACATAACATATATAATATATATTTTAAAATATATAATATATATGAAATATACATATTATATTATAATTATAAATTAAAGATAATATATATAACAATTAAAAACTAACAAAAATAAAAGAGGGCAAGGCACGGCTGTCTACACAGTCGAACCCTCCATGGGAGGGCACGGCTGTGCAGGCAGCGCCGGCGCTGGCTGTGAGGGAAGCGCTGGGCACTGCCCTCACAGCCGGCTCCCTTATGGGGGTCGGCCGTTGGGGTAGCCCCCCTGCGGCTCCCAACACAACATTTTTTTTTTTAAAATGAAAATTTTGAAATTCAATTCCATACGTTTTAAAATATTTTCGAAATAATAATTCCGTTCGATTTTCTTTGAAAATATGCATACGAATTTCGTAACTCTGGCATAAAATTTCATAATATCCTCCATAAATATATATATATATATATATATATATATACAAAATTTCAACAATAAATAAAATACTGTAATTATGTAATTATTTTCCACAGGGTTTTCCTACAGAAAAACTGAGAAATTTAACCATTTAAACGATTTTTCCTCAAAGAGTTTTCAATTACAATCACAGCGGATTTACAACTAAAAATATCAAAATCTTTTCTACAGAAACCCATAACAAATTTTTGACAGGGAACTTCATTTAAAATTCTTCAAAGATCTTTCCTATTTCCTTTGAGAATTTTCTACTGTTTTAATAAATCTCTGTTTTGCTCTTTGATTTCTCTATAATACTTTGTTTTCATAATTTTCACAGAGAGGAAATCAAATTTTTACAGAATTATTTTACAAAAATCTCTGAGAAGAAATATAGCTTTCACAAAACAAATATTTCCTCAGACAATCTTTTCTAAAGAAAACAAATTATATACAAAGGAAAGTACCTATTTTCCTGTAGCTTGAAAACTGCATGTAGAAGAAAGCCTCTGTTGCCTGTTGCGTGCAATCCTCCAAAGCTTCTCTAGAAAATCCAAATCCAAAAGGAAGCTAATACCAAACCAAAGAGATCTTCCAGAAATATACAACAATTCACAAGGAAAATCACAAATTCTTCCCAAAAACCATTTTTAACAGAAAAACTATTATTTCATTTCCTGTGAAGAAAAGGTAATCTTCTATTTTTCCCCAAATCCCAGATAACATCCAAGAAAATCCTCAACAAAAAGGCAATTAATTCAACTGGCACACATGTCGAGAAGAAAATATCTTCCAACAACTTACCCGTAATTCTTTCTTTCCTCTTTTCAAGATTTGCATGCTTTTTAAATAATTTATTTATTTTCAAATTTCAAAACACAAATTTCCCTTTTCTTTATTTAATTTATTTATCAACTAAAATACCATTTCCACATAATAATTAATTTCAAATTTAAATCTATTCACACAATTAAAGCAACTTTAATTTAATTAAATAACTTATTTAATTAAATAATTTAATTGCAATAATCAAATTACTTAACCAAACAGACTAAATAATTAATTAAATAAAATGTAAAACTTATTTTTAACATTTAAAATTAATTTAGATCAATAGTAAATTAAAGAATAACAAACTATCATAAAATTGACAAAATTTTCCTTCCAAGCAATTGACCCAATCAGGGACAAACAAGACCACCTAAGACTCCAAACTAAAACTGACGATGTACTGTGACTAGGTTTAAGACTAGACCAGGATAAACCATGTTACTACCTCCCAATCAACATTTCCGTTGAGTCTTGGCATGCTCAGACCTGAGTAACCAGGTGGAGTCGGTGTCATGTACCTGCAATCCTGCAACCAACCAAATAACATGCATATATATATAATCCATTATACAAGCACACCGTGCAGAGAAAATTACGGAAATCACAGAGCACTCGCAAGCGAGTGATGCAACTCCATTCTCCACACCAATGCACATCACATCAGACTGACAAATTAAATAATAGTTAATCTACCATAAACATATATATAGCAATAACATCTGAAAGAAATATCTACGCTATTACAAAGCATGTCATAAATTAATTATCACCATAAAATGTTTATCATAACACAAAACGAATCCGCTGTCGGTCAAAAGTCAGCGATCAAAATATCCAAACCAAAGTACCAAAGTCTAACAATGTGAAAACATGCTAACAGAAAATACAAGCAAAATTGAGGGGTACTACATGACCTCAAATGTGAAGCTCTTAATGGCAATAGCAATGTTAGTTAATAGAATTAATCTGTACAAAAAAGTAATTACAAACTTAGGCCCTATCTGGACTGAGAGAGAAAATTGTATTAGCAAATTTGTCCACAATAAATTGATACAAGAGCATCCCTCGACATCACACAAAAAGAATTTTAGTTGTTCAGTTTTGGAAAATTGACTTTATTCTAGGTTTGTGGTTTGAGAGGTTGAGTGAATCAACATTGTCATTTTCAATTGACAAAATGTGGTATTTTAATTTCAAATTTTTATGTCGATTATTTGATGCAGCCTGAAAATTAATATATGGTAATCTAAGTAGAAGGACAAACATGTTTAAATGAAAACAAAAAAATTATTTGAAGGCCAAAGGTATGTGCAAATACAAAACGAATTGACCAAGGCAAGTCGTGGAAGATGAAAAGGTGGGGCCGGCTTAACCGACACACTCTAAGCAGTTGACTGCTTAGGTAGCCAGGTCCATGTGGGGCCCTCTTAACCCATGCTTTTCCATTTCCCTTAACCCGAGCTTTTCAAATCTCACATGCATTTCATATTTGATGTTCCATTTCCGTACTAGTTTGCGATTTTCATTTCCACGGTTTGAAAGGATTGCGCCGTTTGAAAGCTGGGTTTTAATTTTAGTCCCACATTCATTCCTTACAAAGAATAGGAACAGTGCAACTCTTTATATCTAGTTTACACAAAGAGTAAGCTCACAGATAAAACTAATAAAAAATAGAAATGTCGTATATTTTTTATTTGATTTTTATTTAAATTAAGTAATAAATATTTAATTAAACTATTTGTATTTTAAAAATTAATATTTATATTTAATATTTGGTAATAATTAATTATGTTAACTAAAATACATAGTTAATAACATACTACGTATATTTAATGATACTTATTCAATAACATATTATTTATATTCATTATATTTTAATGAATAGTACTTATATTTAACAATGCTATTGTATTTAGGAATATTACTAATATATTAATAATGTTTTTGTATTTAGTTATAAATCTTTAAGATATATAAAAGGAATATAATGCTTATATTAAAATTCAATGATAAAATTCATGATATAAATATGTTATGGGTCATATAGATGTTCATTGTTTAAAGTGTTGTAGAGGTTTAGGGTTTGATTTTGTATGTCTTAAAATATGCGATTTTTTGTTTGTTTGTTTTGGTTTAGATATATGTCTACAAAATAGAATTGGTGTACAAACCTAAACATATAATTGCAAGAATCAACTAGCAAAAAATTAATTCTTGGAATTCTTTCACATTTTATCTTCTAACATTTACACCTCAATATGGATTGACAATGTTTAGAAAAACCATTATGAAATCTAATAAATTGTGAGGCTTGTGTTATCTCGTATAGATCCTTAGATGATAAGTAAATGTCTCAAAAAAAATATTTGGTTCATATACATGTCTAAAATTGAACTAGTGTGCAAAAAGGAAGCCTATCTACAATAACTAGCAAAAAAATGATGCTTAGAATCTAGTTGCCTTGATCTTCTAATATATGAACCTCAATATAGATTGATGATGTTTAATAATACTTTTAAGGAATGTGCTAAATTGCAAGGGTTTCTCTCTCCCCAATTAGACCCCTAACTAAGCCAATTCCATGACTTACAAATAATGATTAAAGGCATGATGATATATGTTATGATAAAGTGCTATTACATTACTCTCAATGAAAGTTCTCTTTTGATAAATCTCTTAATAATCTTTAATAATCTTAAATGGTTGTGTGAATGTCTTTAAATAAACTGTAGCATGCAAATCAACACAAACATGCACTAGGTAAGCTCACAATGACTAATGGGAGGGTGTTGTCAAGATTTAAATTTTGAATTTTAAAAGTGTAGTGTTCGAAATTACAAGTATGGATAATAAGGGTCAAGTTTGTACTAGTAGATCTTATCCAAGATGGGGTAATTCCATGGGATAAATCCACACAAGCATTTGCCACTTGTAGACTTGTTATTACACAAAGAACAATCTAGTCAAAGTGTGTCAAAAAATAATGAAAAAGGGCATTGGATATATCATTAAATTTTTCTCACATATTGATGTACATGTGAACTTATATGATGGTGCATGCCAAAGTAAACAATATATCAACAAAGAGATTATTTAAATATTTTTAAATACTACAATGATATAGATTTACTTAAAACATACAATTCACCATTATATTCTCCTCCCAATAACAATTCCACCAAAAACATGCAAAATTGGAAAAGCATGTAATGAATGACATCCATCAAATGTTTAAAATAAATATGGGGACTTAATTTATATATTAATTTATTATAATTCGTTACTTAACATAAAGGCTGCACTTTATATTTATAAAAGGCATTTCATATTTATATTTATTGTTTGACTTTTGAATTTAATGTTGCAATTAAAAAAATGAAAAAGTCTGGAGTTGCTTTAGTATTAATGTGATTGTAGGATATTTTAAGGTCCTTTTTTCACTTAATCCCTCTTAAACAAGTGGAATTAGTTTATGTATTTTAAAATTGTGTTCTTTTTCTTTGGCTAGAGCCAATTTTTATTGTGTAAATTCTTTTATCTTTTTAAACAATATATTTCTCTTTATGTTTGTTGGGCACTTTTAAGGTTAGCTAGTTAAATAAGCTTATAATCTTTTTTGGTTACATAATAAGGGAAATAGAAAACTTTATGCAATCTTGGGATTTAAAAAATATTATTTTTTATGTTGTTTCTTTTATATTAAGTGGGTTTTTAAAGCTTATCCCTAAGCAAAATTAAAATTGATCTAGTCTCTATTATGAAGAAATTATATTTAGTAAGTTTGATATTAAGTCTTGTGGATCTACTATTTAAGGCTTGGTGATTTATTAAGGACTTTTAAATAGTTAGGAAGTCTTCAATTAGAGAAAAAAATAAATATTGAAGATTTTGTTCATTGTGTTGGTCAGTGAATGGTAAGAGTTACCTTCTTGCTTTTACTAGGGTGTGTTCATCTAAAGCTAGTTCTTGTAAATCTATCAAGTATACGAACAATATTTTAGTAACGAAACCTTTAATCCTTAAGAGACCTTTTAAATTAATTCTAATATACCCGTGTGATATAAAAGAGCTTATTCTATGATTTAGTAACATTGAGCCTAATAAGCATTTTTCATAAGTGGATGTTTTTTATTAAAAAAATAAGTGTGTGCATCGTCATTTTAAGTAAGGATTTTAAATCTTGTTTAGTCTATGGACATGTTTGGTGTATTCTTTTAGTATCCTTGAGCTAAGATTTTCTAAAATTTCTTTCATCCTTTTTGGAATAGAAGTGCAAATAAGAAGTCAATTTGTTTGATATTTTATTTGGGAAAATAGTTAGTTCTCCACATTTAAATAATTCCTTTGACAAATTTTCTATTGAGATTCTATAGTTTTTATGGATTGCTAGTAATAATCATGTTTCTCAAGACAAGAATCATTTGCTCACTAGCCTTTCAAGAAAGTTAAATTTACTATGGTGGTCAATAATGTGGGGTTATAGTTGCATAAAAATAGGAAAGACATAACAAAGTTTATTGATGATGATTCCAAAGCTCTTAGTAACCTCAAACCTCACACATAAGGTATCTTTAATTAGTTATCCTTTGATAATGATAGTTGACACTAGTAGAAAGATGTGATTATTGGTATTGATGATCATAATATTTGAATATTGCTCTTTGTTTTGAGCACCATGTGGATACTTCTATTTTGAAGGTTGTTTGGAAGAATATTAGTTCTAACATTCTTGTCGATGGCATTGATGTTCTATCTTATTTTCATTTGGGGATTCTAAAGAGGCTAAGAATGATGTTCTTCATCCTATATCTTGGTTTGTTATTAATAGTCCCTCTCAAGCTGTTGATTGTATTCATATTAAAGGAATAAAATTTAACAACTTATAAAAATACATGAAAATGACACAAATTGCAAGGCTTAATGCCTATTTTGAATAGTATCTTGTAAAATGTGAACTTTAAAATAAAATAGGGTAAAGTAGAATGCTTGAACTCTAAAAAAATTAAGAATTTTTCTTTTGTATTAGAAATGCCTTCAATTGTAGGCTTTCCCTTTATTTCTTCCCCATGTCCATAAATTCAAAATGAGATTTTTTTGAGCATTTACATATATTTTACAATCAAGTCATTTCTAAAATTGATGATTTCTATCTATATTTTAGACTATTTAAAAGTTTCCTAATTTAAAACTTTCTCCTTAATCAACACTTGAGCATTTAAATCTATAATGATAGTCAAGTGAAAAAGATTTTGATCATTTATCTCTTATTCCTCTTGGAAATCCTTAGTAATCAATATTTTTTGTTCAAATGATTGAATTTATGCAAGAATTTGTAGCTTCAACTGTCATTTTACATCCTTTATCACTCATCTCATTATTTAAATCCTTTGTTAATTTATCAATACATTTCATTTTCTCTAAAGATGATGCCTCTACATAAGAGATGATGATTATAGGATTAATAGACCTACCTACTATTTGTAAGGAATGAACTAGTTACTTGATATATGCTTGGACTTTTGCAACTTGATCCTTTAATTTCTTTTTGGTCTTTTCAACCTTCTTCATTCTTGACACAATACTAGAGGTGATTATTTGGAATTCTTGAAATTTTTTGTTCTCTAATGTGGTCTAAGATTTATTATAGTCATATGGTATTCTTCATCTCTTAGGTCTATCAATTTTTTCAACAATAGGATTAACTATTTCATCTATCCTAGAACTTGTACCTTCCCTTGTTAATGTAGATAAACCCTTTGCTTCTTTCTAGCTCTAGGTGTATGAATAATTGATATGATGCTAGAAAGATCTTAGGATGCAATCTTTACTATTGATTACCTATATATTATATATTGAATTCTAACAAAATAGACACTTATGAAAAAGAGTACCATTTGTTGGTGTCATTGTGGCCATATAAAATAAATATCTAGCTAAGATACTTCTTTACTCACTTGCTCTTTTTCTTGACCTACGATTTTATCATCTTTTTCTTTCTTTTGTGGAGTTGTAAGTATGAATGTAAAGGCACATGGAATATCTTGTTGATTATCACCAACTTATTATTGTTGAATTGGACCTTGATTCTTATTGACTTGTTATTTAGTTTGCTTATCTTGGATATTAGTATATGTATTATCTTGTAAATTAATGGACATTTTTATTTGTTCATCTTGTTTTTTTTCTATAATCCTCAAGAATCAATTGTTTAGGCTTGTATCTCTATTATCTTTATTGAGATGTAAATGTTAGAAAATAAAAGTGAGTGAATTCCAATAATTTTTTTTTTTGCTAGTTGATTGTTGTAATTATAGGTTTAGGCTTGTAAACTAGTTCTATTTTGTAGACACATATCTAAACCAAAGAACAAAACATTTTGTTTGTATATTTTAAAGCATTTATAAAATCTAGCCTTAAACCTCTTAACACTTTAAATAACATCTATATCTCCTATAATATATTTGTATCATTGAATTTTAAAATAAACATCACATTTAATTTATTTAATTTTTATATTAATTCCTTCATATTAAAATAATAAATCATAATAAATAACTAAATAAAATAACATCATTAAATATATATTTTATTAAATAAAAGTAATATTCATTAAAAAATATTAAATATTAAATTATATGTCATTAAATATATTTTATTAAATATAAGTTATAATCATTAGAAAACATTAAATTTATAAATATTAACAACTAATATTAATTTTTAAAATACACAATATTTTAATTAAATAATTATTATTTTATATATACAAATAAATTAAAATAAATACAACATTTTATAGTTAATATATACAAATAAATTAAAATAAATATAGCATTTTAATATTATTAAATATAAAATAATTAATTGACACGCTGTGCAAAATAACTATCTTCTATTATTTTGTCCGTGAGCTCACTCAAATCCGTAAACAGGGTTCTTAATATAAAGAGTTGCTTTGATCCTATTCTTTGTAAGGAACGAATGTGGGACTAAAATTAAAACCCAGCGTTCAAACGGTGTAATCCTGTCAAACGGTGGAAACGAAAATCGCAAACGGGTACGTAAAATGGGAACAGTGAATCTGAACTGCAGGCGAGAATTTAATAATGGAGAAATTAAGAGGCTGCGCATAGGAAGAAGAGGGAGTGTTGTAAATGAAAAGACAAATTAATAAAAAAATAAAAGCCATTCAAAAACCAACGCCACAAGGTATGGTAGGAGGTAGGTGATTGCAAGAGAGATAAGAAATTGAAAAAGAGGCTATGCTAGAGATTTCAAGAAATGGACAAAAGAAAATAAAATTGCTTATGAGAAAGAAAGACAAGACAATAAATGTGTTGATTGCAAACAAACAAATAAAAGGAATGCAGATTAAAGAATAGGGGTTGTGCGCACGGAAGCGCCATGATAATTGGCAGCTTGAGGAAGAATAATATATGCGCAGAATCTAAGGAAGTTGGATAGATGCTCGTGAGTTTTGAGGCATCGTGAAAGATCAAATTGGTAGAGGCTGCACTACAGAACGAGGAATATGGAGAAAGAGGCAAGGGTAATCACATCGGTGTGCAGGAAAAACTGAATGGAGGTCGCACCATATAGAAGAATGAGGGAGTTTGTACGTGTGAGGAAGTAACAGGGGATTTAAAACTTTGCAGATTGTAACTAGTTGTAGATGGTAAATATTGTTTCTGTGGAATAAGAAATCGACTTGAAAATATTGAATTGCTTGAAAGGTTGGTGTTATCGAAATTGTTAATCAGATTGGTATTTCTTTTGGGAGATCTTGATTTAGTTAAAATTGACAAATGTAAATTGTCTGCAGAGTTGACCACCCTAACACTCTTTCACACGAATATATTAATTTCATAACAAGATTTCTTTTCCCACATTAACAAAAGAAAAGGCTTGAAAACATGGCTGTGGCTATACAGCCCCGAGAATGCACCCGCCAATGCATGGCTTCCCTCATCCACCATGCATCATGCCACAACCTCCAAGACAGCAGTGTCGGAAGGCCCTAGGAGCGGCGAAAACTTCACATGCATTCAACACAAATTTTAATAACCGCCTTAAGAATACGTACCTATTTTTAAAAGCTGTAGAAAACGTCCCTTTCTCCTTTTCATTTTTAAGAATCTGGATGCATTCTGTGATGAGATTCTCAAATTATTTTGCTCGAGGGAAGTGAAATCGGTCTAACAAGGAAGATATCTCTTGTTTCCTTTCGATATGGCATTAAAAATCATAGAAATTATTGATTGTTCTTCACATAGATCTCTATGTTTCCTTCTGATTTTTTACTATTTAAAAAGAACCCCAAAAATAGAAGCCTTTCTATATTGATGGGAGCATTACATATACATTGATTCATTCATTGTCGATTACCTTGGACCTCTAAAGGTTAAAGTTGTATCAAAAATCATTTCTATCAAAAACAAAATAAGAATTCTCAATTTATTGCAGAGAAATTTCTCTTTTGAGCAGATCTATTGCCAATCTAATCTAGGAGGGGGAAGATTAAGATCCAAGAGCGGAAATCTCCTTGCAGAAGGAGCCTATGCGTCTGCTTCCTCATCTATAACATGGCCGATAAGGAATCACAATCGCTTTGAATGTTCTGCATCGAAACTTCCTCCAAATTTCTCTTACAACGATTCTGTCTACTGCCAAAAAAACCGAGATCCGCTTTCGCACCGTTAGACCAAAAATATTGCTTAATATGAGGAGCCTTGAAAGCCAAAAATGAAGCATTAGCCTTTGTAACTCGCTTTATTTCTGAACAGGCATCAAATTGTTGGGTGCCATTATGGTGGATGTCGGAGTCATATTCATAATCATAATTTTTCATATGTTAACATGTAATATCTATCACTAAATCAAATATGAAGTCATTGATATATAATTTGGATCCATAATTTAGATTCCTTCTGCGTAATCAGAATAAGCACAATTCTGATTGTTGTAATAATTGTTGGGAGTAGCTTCAGTTTGTGATGATTATCGAAATATTGTCAACAACATTATTTGTCAATTGACTTGATAGACACCCAAAGATTCAAATGGGTTTTCCACTTGATGAACGGTGGTACATTTTAGTTTTGATATGTTAATCCTTCACTTAAAAGCAAAAAAAGTTTTGGCCATCATGGCACCATTGACACTACTATATTGAGGGGCTTTTTAAGACGATAATTTAAGACAAAATACTAATTTTGTCTTAAATATATTTAAGTTATATTTATTTATTTATTTTATCTTAACTTAAGACAATAGAAATTAAATATATTTAAGTTTTTTTTATTTATTTTACATTGTCTCAAATTAAGACAATAGAAATTAAATATATTTAAGTTTTATTTTTTATTTTACATTGTCTCAAATTAAGACAATAGAAATGAAATATATTTAAGTTTTATTTTTTATTTTACATTGTCTCTCACTATTTTTTTTCTTTTGTCGTTCTTAGTCAAAAAAATGTAATAAACACTCATTGCAAAGCCTACAGTTGTTCGATTTTGCCTTCCAAGAAATAAATTTATTTATTTATTTGGTATTTAGTGATAAAGAGAATTAATAAATTTATTTATTTGGCATTTCGTGATAAAGAGAATATGTCACGTGCCTATTTCGATTATCAATGCTCTGTGTTATTTCTTTTAGTTTAATTTATTCCTAATAATTTTTAAAGTTAAAAAAATATTTGAGTAGTTATTAGAGTTTTTTAATTGTAGGTTTTAGTAAATTTATATTTATATTAAATATTTATATTTAAATTTTTTTAATATACATTTTAAATTAAATCACATAAAATTTATTAAAATTAAATCAAATCAAATCAAAATTATCTATATTTAAATTAGAAATTGATTTTTTACCTTTCATTTTATTTTTTAGTTTTTTAAGTTTAATCTTACTTGTAATTTTTAATATAAAAGTTAGAAATAATTTAATTTATAATTATTCATTTTATTTTTATCCTAATTTATATAATAAAATAAATTTCAAACTTAAAATCTAAATTAAACGTTATTGAGAGAGAGGGAGACTAACTTTTGATTAGTCGATTCATGCCAACAATCCAAGGATTACATGTGTCCCTAGGGAGTTATGCTCAAGGTACCACATGTGTCATTTGATTAAGGATATGATAATTCACCTTTCAAACCTCTTTAGAGTACCCATTGCACACTTAAGGAAGATAGAGAAGATATAAAGAGGAAAAGGGAGAAAAAGAGAAAGAAAGGAGAGAGAGAGAGAGGGGGGGGCAAAGATAAAAATGGATGGATATAGATAGGGAGAGGGAGATACAAAAAGAGAAAAGAGAGAAAAAAAGATAGAGAGAAAGATAAATAGAGATCTATGGAGAGATAAAGAGGGAGACAAAGAGATATAGAGAGATAGAAGAGAGATAGAGATATAGAGATAGAGATAGAGGTAGAGATATACTAGAGGAATAAATAGGGAGAGAGAGAGGGGGAGAGAAAGATAGAGATAGAGAGAGAGAGAGAGAATATAAGAGACATAGATAGATATAAAGTACCATAGGGAGAGAGATAAAGAGATAGATAAAGAGAAATAGGAGACAAAGATATATAGAAGTAGAGAGAGGGGGAGATAAATAGGGACAATAAAGGAGTAAGGTAGAGAGATAGGGAGAGAGAGGAAGAGAGAACGTAAGAAAAATATAAGAGAAATATGAGAGAGATACAAAGAGAGAAATTGAGAGATAATGAGAAACATAGAGATTGAGAGGGAGACATAGATAGAAAGAGTGTCTCTCTCTTTCTCTTCCCATCTTTATACATATATCTCCTCATCTCTACCTCTCTTTATATATAACTCCCTATCTCTATCTTTCTATCCTTCCAATGCTCCCTCTCTCATTCTCTCCCTCTTCCCTTTCCTCTCTCCTTCCATCTCTCTTTCTCTCTCTTCCCCCTCCATTTTTCCCACTACCTATCTCTCTATCTCTCCCTCTTTTGAGATCTCTATCTCTCCCTATCACTTCCTCTTTCTATATCTCTATTTTATCTCTATCCTCTCTCCATTGAATCTCTCCCTCTCTCCCTAAATATATCCATTTGTCTCTATCTTCATATCTCTCTCTCACACACACACACATACAAACTCCATTTCTCCCTCCTTATCTTTATCTCTCTCTCCCCCTCTCTATTTATCTCTTCATCTCTTTATTACTTATCTTTATCACAAGTTATCTCTCACTCTTTCCTTCTCTACATATCCCTCTCTCTACCTCTCTATATATAACTTCTTATATATTTATCTTTCTATCTCTCCATCCCCCTCTCATTGTCTCCCTCTTAATATCTCTATTTCTCCCTCTCCATCTCTCTCTCAACCCCTCTATCTTTCATAAGTTATATCTATCTCTATCTCTCCTTCTTTCTATCCCTATCTCTCCCTCTTTCTATCCCTGTCTCCCCCCCCTCTATCTCTCTATTACTCCCTCTTCTATATCTCTTTACTTTTTTCTCCTCTCTATTTCTCTACCTCCCTCTCCTTCCCTCTCTATCTCTCTCCATATATCTTTCTCTCTCTCTCTCTCTCTCTCTCACACACACACACACACACACACACACACACTCCCTATTCCTCCCTCACTATATCTAACAATCCAAGGATTACATGTGTCCCTAGGGAGTTATGCTCAGGGTACCACATGTGTCATTTGATTAAGGATAATGATAATTCACCTTTCAAACCTCTTTAGTGTACCCATTGCACACTTAAGGAAGATAGAGAAGATATAAAGAGGAAAAGGGAGAAAAAGAGAAAGAAAGGAAGAGAGAGAGTGAGGGGGAGGCAAAGATAAAAATGGACATGGATATAGATAGGGAGAGGGAGATACAAAAAGAGAAAAGAGAGAAAAAAGATAGAGAGAAAGATAAATAGAGATCTATGGAGAGGTAAAGAGGGAGACAAAGAGATATAGAGAGATAGAAGAGAGATATAGATATAGAGATAGAGATAGAGGTAGAGATATAGAGGAATAAATAGAGAGAGAGAGAGAGAGAGAGAGAGAGAGAGAGAGAGATATAAAGTACCATAGGGAGAGAGATAAAGAGATAGATAAAGAGAAATATGAGACAAAGATATATAGAAGTAGAGAGAGGGGGAGATAAATAGGGACAATAAAGGAGTAAGGTAGAGAGATAGGGAGAGAGAGGAAGAGAGAACGTAAGAAAAATATATAGAGAAATATGAGAGATACAAAGAGAGAAATTGAGAGATAATGAGAAACATAGAGATTGAGAGGGAGACATAGATAGAAGGAGTGTCTCTCTCTTTCTCTTCCCATCTTTATACATATATCTCCTCATCTCTACCTCTCTTTATGTATAACTCCCTATCTCTATCTTTCTATCCTTCCAATGCTCCCTCTCTCATTCTCTCCCTCTTCCCTTTCCTCTCTCCTTCCATCTCTCTTTCTCTCTCTTCCCCCTCCATTTTTCCCACTACCTATCTCTCTATCTCTCCCTCTTTTGAGATCTCTCTCTCCCTATCACTTCCTCTTTCTATATCTCTATTTTATCTCTATCCTCTCTCCATTTCTCTCCCTCTCTCCCTAAATATATCCCTTTGTCTCTATCTTCATATATCTCTCTCTCTCACACACACACATACACACTCCATTTCTCCCTCCTTATCTTTATCTCTCTCTCCCCCTCTCTATTTATCTCTTTATTACTTATCTTTATCACAGGTTATCTCTCACTCTTTCCTTCTCTACATATCCCTCTCTCTCTATATATATAAATTCTTATATATTTATCTTTCTATCTCTCCATCCCCCTCTCATTGTCTCCCTCTTAATATCTCTATTTCTCCCTCTCCATCTCTCTCTCAACCCCTTTATCTTTCCTAAGTTATATCTATCTCTATCTCTATATCTTTCTATCCCTATCTCCCCCCCTCTCTCTCTCTATTACTCCCTCTTCTATATCTCTTTACATTTTTCTCCTCTCTATTTCTCTACCTCCCTCTCCTTCCCTCTCTATCTATTTATACAAATCTCCCTCTCTATCTCTCTCCATATATCTTTCTCACTCACACACACACACACACACACTCCCTATTCCTCCCTCACTATATCTAACAATCCAAGGATTACATGTGTCCCTAGGGAGTTATGCTGAGGGTACCACATGTGTCATTTGATTAAGGATATGATAATTCACCTTTCAAACCTCTTTAGTGTACCCATTGCACACTTAAGGAAGATAGAGAAGATATAAAGAGGAAAAGGTAGAAAAAGAGAAACAAAAAGATAGGGAGAGGGAGATACAAAAAGAGAAAAGAGAGAAAAAAAGATAGAGAGAAAGATAAATAGAGATCTATGGAGAGATAAAGAGGGAGACAAAGAGATATAGAGAGATAGAGAGAGATATAGAGATAGAGATAGAGATAGAGTAGAGATATATAGGAATAAATAGGGAGAGAGAGAGAGAGAGAGAGAGAGAGGAGAGAGAGAGAGAATAAGAGACATAGATAGATATAAAGTACTATTGGGAGAGAGATAAAGAGATAGATAAAGAGAAATAGAAGAAAAATATATATAGAAGTGGGGGAGATAAATAGGGACAATAAAGGAGTAAGGTAGAGAGATAGGAGAGAGGAGAGAAGCGTAAGAAAAATATATAGAGAATATGAGAGAGATACAAAGAGAGAAATTGAGAGATAATGAGAAACATAGAGATTGAGAGGGAGACATAGATAGAAGGAGTGTCTCTCTCTTTCTCTTCCCATCTTTATACATATATCTCCTCATCTCTACCTCTCTTTATATATAACTCCCTATCTCTATCTTTCTATCCTTCCAATGCTCCCTCTCTCATTCTCTCCCTCTTCCCTTTCCTCTCTCCTTCCATCTCTCTTTCTCTCTCTTCCCCCTCCATTTTTCCCACTACCTATCTCTCTATCTCTCCCTCTTTTGAGATCTCTCTCTCCCTATCACTTCCTCTTTCTATATCTCTATTTTATCTCTATCCTCTCTCCATTTCTCTCCCTCTCTCCCTATATATATCCCTTTGTCTCTATCTTCATATATCTCTCTCTCTCACACACACATACACACTCCATTTCTCCCTCCTTATCTTTATCTCTCTCTCCCCCTCTCTATTTATCTCTTTATTACTTATCTTTATCACAGGTTATCTCTCACTCTTTCCTTCTCTACATATCCCTCTCTCTACCTCTATATATATAAATTCTTATATATTTATCTTTCTATCTCTCCATCCCCCTCTCATTGTCTCCCTCTTAATATCTCTATTTCTCCCTCTTCATCTCTCTCTCAACCCCTTTATCTTTCCTAAGTTATATCTATCTCTATCTATTTATACAAATCTCCCTCTCTATCTCTCTCCATATATCTTTCTCACTCACACACACACACACACACACACACACACACACACACACCCTATTCCTCCCTAACTATATCTAACAATCCAAGGATTACATGTGTCCCTAGGGAGTTATGCTTAGGGTACCACATGTGTCATTTGATTAAGGATATGATAATTCACCTTTCAAACCTCTTTAGTGTACCCATTGCACACTTAAGGAAGATAGAGAAGATATAAAGAGGAAAAGGGAGAAAAAGAGAAAGAAAGGAAGAGAGAGAGAGGGGGGGTAAAGATAAAAATGGACATGGATATAGATAGGGAGAGGGAGATACAAAAAGAGAAAAGAGAGAAAAAAAGATAGAGAGAAAGATAAATAGAGATCTATGGAGAGATAAAGAGGGAGACAAAGAGATATAGAGAGATAGAAGAGAGATATAGAGATAGAGATAGAGATAGGTAGAGATATATAGGAATAAATAGGAGAGAGAGAGAGAGAGAGAGAGAGAGAATATAAGAGACATAGATAGATATAAAGTACCATAGGGAGAGAGATAAAGAGATAGATAAAGAGAAATAGGAGACAAAGATATATAGAAGTAGAGAGAGGGGGAGATAAATAGGGACAATAAAGGAGTAAGGTAGAGAGATAGGGAGAGAGAGGAAGAGAGAACGTAAGAAAAATATAAAGAGAAATATGAGAGATACAAAGAGAGAAATTGAGAGATAATGAGAAACATAGAGATTGAGAGGGAGACATAGATAGAAGGAGTGTCTCTCTCTTTCTCTACCTCCCTCTCCTTGCCTCTCTATCTATTTATACAAATCTCCCTCTCTATCTCTCTCCATATATCTTTCTCACGCACACACACACACACACACACACACTCCCTATTCCTCCCTCACTATATCTAACAATCCAAGGATTACATGTGTCCCTAGGGAGTTATGCTCAGGGTACCACATGTGTCATTTGATTAAGGATATGATAATTCACCTTTCAAACCTCTCTCTCTCTCTCCTCTACCTATCTCCCTCTCTTTCTCTCCCTCCCTCTCTTTATATCTCCCCTCTATCTATCCCCATCTCTCCCTCCCTCACTCCCTCTATATCCCCCTATCCATCTCTCTATCTGTGTGTCTCTATCTATTTTTCTCCCTCTATCTCTCGACATGTCTCCTTCTCTCTATCCATTTAGCTCTCTCCCTCTCTATTTCCCTCTACCTCTTCCTATACCTCCATATCTATATCTCTTTACCTCACTATCTTTATCTCTCCCTCTCTATCTCTCTCTATATATAACTTCCTATGCCTATTTTTATATTTCTATTTATTCCTCTCTCTCCTCTCCATACCCCTCTCCATCTCCATCCCCATATCTATCTTCCTCTTTACCTCTCTCTCACTCTTCCCCCCTTTATATCTCCCTCTTTCTATCCATATCTCTCCCTCTATCTCCCTCTCTTCCTATGACAAACATAACATGAGCCTACTACTAATGAAGCCTGATTATCTTCTTGATTCAAAGGTTTTGTTTCTTTCATGTTTGGATACTTGTAAGTGGATGCATATTTCATTTGAAGCTATCACCTCTCCATTGAGACCTTTGTTGCACAAACAAAATCATTTACTAAATGGCCTACCAATTAGTCTCTTGCATTGCATAGATGTATGCAAAATAAAGACATAAAATTTTCGTAATGGATATTCTAGACCTCTTCGGCGTACTTATTGCTCACCAAGGTGCAATTGCTAGTTAAGTTTTATTTTTTACTTTACATTGTCTCTATCTCTCTCTATATATAACTTCCTATGCCTATCTTTATATTTCTATTTATCCATCTCTCTCCTCTCCATACCCCTCTCCATCTCCATCCCCATATCTATCTTCCTCTTTACCTCTCTCTCACTCTTCCCCCCTTTATATATCCCTACATATCCCTTTCTCTACCTCTATATATATAACTTCTTATATATTTATCTTTCTATCTCTCCATCCCCCTCTCATTGTCTCCCTCTTAATATCTCTATTTCTCCGTCTCCATCTCTCTCTCAACCCCTCTATCTTTCCTAAGTTATATCTATCTCTATCTCTCCTTCTTTCTATCCCCATCTCTCCCTCTTTCTATCCCTATCTCCCCTCCTCTCTCTATTACTCCCTCTTCTATATCTCTTTACTTTTTTCTCCTCTACCTATCTCCCTCTCTTTCTCTCCCTCCCTCTCTTTATATTTCTATTTATCCCTCTCTCTCCTCTCCATACCCCTCTCCATCTCCATCCCCATATCTATCTTCCTCTTTACCTCTCTTTCACTCTTCCCCCCTTTATATCTCCCTCTTTCTATCCATATCTCTCCCTCTATCTCCCTCTCTCCCTATGAAAAACATAACATGAGCCTACTACTAATGAAGCCTGATTATCTTCTTGATTCAAAGGTTTTGTTTCTTTCATGTTTGGATACTTGTAAGTGGATGCATATTTCATTTGAAGCTATCACCTCTCCATTGAGACCTTTGTTACACAAACAAAATCATTTCCAAAATGGCCTACCAATCGATCTCTTGCATTGCATAGATGTATGCAAAATATAGACATAAAATTTTCGTAATGGATATTCTAGACCTCTTCGGCGTACCTATTGCACACCAAGGTGCAATTGCTAGTTAAGTTTTATTTTTTACTTTACATTGTCTCAAATTAAAATAGAAAAAATACCTACCTTTTCCAAAAAATATATTAATTATTTCCCACATATGGCTTTTCCCTCAAACAAAATTGATGTTTTCGCAGCTTTTTGATGGCTCTATGAGTTGGCTCTCCCGTTTGCTGCTACGGCGTTGGACTCAGATGGAGTTTCTTCAGGCAGGAAGGCTTACAATGGGTGTGGCAGGAAGGAACCTTATAAGAATGCAGGGTGTGGTGGGAAGTGATGATTGCATTATTGGGTTTTTGCTGGATTTACAGAAAATATTATGCCCTAGCTGCCATTTTCTTCATCCCGTGGGCTATTGTTTTCTTCAACCTGTGGGTCATCTCCAAGCAAACAGGTAAAATTTTAAAAAACTCCAGATCTTGTCAAAATTCCTTACTCCCCTGCCTATGTTGCATGTTGTATTGTATTATGTACCCTGCGATAATAGCAAGCCAGGAAACATTAAATATCATAGACTTGTCTCTTACATTTAGTAATATTAATTCAATATCATAGACTTATCTCTTGATGGTTCTGCTTGCTTATATTTCATGTATGTCTAAGTTTTGAGCAAATTCTATCTGGGTTCTGAGCAAATTTTGTCTGGGTTCTCCCTAGGATCTTCAAGGTTTGTCTCGGAAAAACCCACAGGGCATTTGAAGGACCCTGGCCGAATCCCCTAGAGGACCGAACCAGGACCAGGACCCGGTTTGAACCGCACGAGTACCCAACAATCCCCTACAAAGAACTGGTAATATAGAATTTTATTATAATTTTCAAAAATTCTTGGAAGAAGAGTTAATTTTAAACATATGTACTTTATTTTTCCTTGACATTTCAAATTCTTTTATTATTTTCTTGAAGGTTCCAAGCATTTTGTTCAAACCAAATCTGTGCTTAACTATATATGTAATGTGTCTATTGGGTGGCAAAGGCGTTTGTTGAATGAGCATTTAGTATCCCTTGAAATCCATTGAATGTGTAACAGGTAAGTTTAAGGTGTCTTTAAAGTGTTATGTGTTGTAAAATCTCTGCAATGGAATTCAATGACAAATATATCAAGTTGTAATAATCAGTGTACTATAAACACATGCAATAAAATTGAATGGATGAATTACTTAATTAGTTCAGTATATAACTTCCCATTCTACAAACTGGCTTGTAACATCCCCTCAAAAAAGTTAGGCATATTAAATTCCATTTGAGTGAAAGCACAATTTGATACATAAAGCCCTCTTGCCAGGGTACGTAAAGGAAAAACTTAAAAATTAATCATTTGCAGTGTTGAGATGATTCTTTTTGCAATTAGGTGTGACTACCAGCTCCCTAGAGTTGTCTAGACAAAGGTGATTGTTGTGTAGTCCCTGGTAGAGAATTTCTGTTTAATTTATTTTTAAATTTAAGCCTCTAAATGAGTGTGGTTTAGCAATTGAGCCCTAACTCTCACAATCTTAAAATCAAACAAATCAAACATTTATTACAAACTAGCACTTGCACCCAGAGAAGGTGCAAGAAATATGCCGATCGAATTATATAGGTACCTGCAAATTTGAAGGTCAGCGACATAACAAACAAGCCTGGAAAATTCTCCTGAATCTTTATTCTTACAAAGTCAAAACCCAACCATGAATTTTGTTTTGAAGTTTTTTAACAATGATCAAATGGTGTGGCATCCTAGACGTGCTTGTCAATTTGTTCTTAACAATGATCCAATGGCTTGTTAGCTTGATCTGATCAATTCTTTCCACAATACTTTCTCCTTTTTCTTCTATTGGACCAAGTGATACATTAAAAGCCATCCTTACTTTCATACATTTATCATTTCTTGCATTTAAACTCAATCCAGACTCTCGAAATTCAATCCCTATTCCTGTTCCTGCAGATTTCGTGAGGTGAGGCAAAAGTTCAGGGCCATCTCTTTGAACAACATCTACTGTTGCCTTATAGGCAGCACTAAGAGGGTTTCTCGGCTTGAGTGCACTTATTGCTGCTTCCTATGCCTTCAACAAAACCTTGTAGGCCTTACCCTGAACATCTTTGGCATCTATCAAATAAGTCCTTGCCACATTTGAGCAATAACTGTTATATCTGGATCCAATTGCACAAATGATAACACCAGTGGCATCATAGTAAAGATAATCATCATTGCTAACAACACCAGGCCTTAAATCAAACTCTCCCCCACTCTGAAAAATAGGGGAGTAGCAAATATCAACATTATCAGCCTTCAACTTTACTTTGGATTTCTGTGGATCAAGAATGGCCTTCTCCGTATCATCCATTAGATCAGAATGGGTAACCTTCTTCTCCTCATCTATAACAACCTCTAGTCTTGGCAAGACAACATTTTTCAGAACAGATGCACTCAAAAAGGCAGCCTTTTTAATGTTGGTGAGTTCTGGCTAATCTTTAATAGCAAAGATCTCAGAAAATCCAGTACTGGCATCCACGAGCTGACACTCTGAGGGCCTTAATTTGTTAGCCCAGTCTTCCAAGAGCTTCCCTTCCGGAGCCTCTTTAGCAATCCATCCCACCACTGGAACCTCTGATTTGCACCAGGAAATCATTAAGGATCAAATCCATGACATGTATGCAAAATGTATAAGCATAAATATAATTTTCTCAAGTAAAGCCAAATTTGTTAACCTTTGCCAGCTACTTCCCTGCTTGTGCCAAATTGGTTACTTTAGAACATGGATTGGAATAGGGTGAGTTTTTGCTAGTATGTGTAATCTTCATATCATCAAGATTGCTCGGCTTAAAAGTTTGATTCTTGGATTTCATTTAGTAGTGTCGAACAATCTCCTCAGCTCAGTTTGTTGTTGATTGATGGACGAGACTTTTTCATTGAATCCCTTAACATTGGGGATATAAACCAGCCCTAGTCTTGGGATGCATGGAACACTTTTAAGGCCCACATTTTGGCAGAGAGTTGGCCTAGTAAAGATTTGCCATGCATGATGCATTGCTTAGTAGTTGAGTATTAATTTTACAACAAAAAAACCACCTGCCTAAAATTTTATTTAGTACTAGTCCATTTCCATGATAGGACAAAATTGTATTGTAAGTAATAATCTATCAATGTACTTTGTAATTGATCCTCTGTTAATTTTGTTTCTTCTATCACAGGGAAAACAAAAGGCCTGTGCCTTTGGCACTTTAATAGATTTCACTTCCACTGTCTTGTTCCTATAATCATCTTTCCAAAAATATTTTTCATGGGATCTTGTTGACCCTAAAATAGAGCTTACAAGAAAAATTGAGGTTCTGTTGTTCGTCTCCTTATTACTTTTCTTTTCTTTTAATGCCATTTTTTAAGGATACTACTTAAAGCCATTGCATATGAAAAGAGTCTATCTCACAATTTTTTATATTTGGAAAGAGAGCTATGCTTCTCTGGATGTTGGAACCTGCTGAGCATGATGATGTTTTAGCACATGAAGCCATTAAAAAGTGGAGTTCAAAAGCCATAGTTCTGGTAGAATTTGCTATTCTCGATCTCCCAGTGAACTACTGCTCCAAATCTAAATATGTTTTCAATCATGTTCTAAGTTTTTGTGAATGTACAATTATATGTCCATGAATTTTAGGTTGTTTTCCCACCTTGATGTAACTCTCTTTGGTGGCATCAAGATGTGTGACCCGAATGCTTTCAAATCTAAAATTCAACTTCATTTCTATTTTTTGTTTTGAAGTTTTTTAACAATGATCAAATGGTGTGGCATCCTAGATGTGCTTGTTAATTTGTTCTTAACAATGATCCAATGGCTTGTTAGCTTGATCTGATCAATTCTTTCCACAATACTTTCTCCTTTTTCTTCTATTGGACCAAGTGATATCTATCTTGGAAGTCGAGATCAAGCAGCCTAACCCCCTAAATAACCTCCATGAGTGTTTCCATTATGCTTGTGTTGAATCTACTGCCTCACTTTTTTTCATATCTGCGCTGTAAGATGGATCATTATCTACTGATGGTACAAAGATGACTTATTTGAACACTTCAATGCTTCAACTCCCACAAGTCCAACTGCAACCCAAATGAGAAAATTTTATTTACATTTACATAAAAAGTCAATACATTTTTGACATGACAAAGAAGCAACAAAACTAAAACTAACTCTTTAGAAGGACACTGCATTACATATTAGAATTCTGGGGATTATATAGTATATACACAAAGACTAGTCATCACTGTTCATAAGGCCATTCTTAAGCATCCTATTACATAAAATATGGCCATGTACTACAAAACTATCATAATAAGTTAGATATGCAAAATGCACATAGGTTACTCCATAATAACTATAGAGAAAATAGTGTATGTTCAAACATAGTCCTATAGCAAGTGTTTAATTAATAATGAATCAATAAAGATTATTGGTTATATTGCTAATTCTTGTGCTTTAAGACAAACCAATAGTGAAATTTTTAATTACTTAAATGAAATAGCATGATAGAAAAAATAAGCATTTTACTTCTTCTGAAGTGGCTACTCGTGCACCAATTTCCATTCTCTCATATATTTCATATCTAAATGCTAGTGAAATTTGAGGAGCATACAAACATTTTCCTTTCCCTGTCCCTTATATCAATTCTTGCTTACTGAGTATCAAGCCTTAGGATTTATGAAAGGCTTGTAAATCATTAATGCTCGTGTTAGTTGTTAAGCTGGTTGTTGTCTTTTGCCTCTAATAATGAGAGCGGTTGGGTTGTTCTATAAGGTATTACATCACAAAGCATGCCAACATAATTGTCAAGATAACACATAAGTTAGAGCAATTGGCTTGGATGATGAAGGTAGCAGGGTATTTTCTAGAATCAAGACATTTACTTAATGTTGTGCAAGAGGGAAAAATAATTATCTCTATCATCATAGTGAAATTGGAAAATTGCAAAAGGGTTTGTTAAACATGCCCCATAGAGCCGCTATTAGAATTGTCAAAAACCTTTGAGTACACTGATTTCTACATTGCAACAAAACTTGTCTCTAACATTGCTGCAAGAGAGAGCATTATGAGATATGTGAATTATTTCCATCACAATTTTCATGTGGAGATTATTGGAGATGCTAAATGAAGCAATTTGGCACAATAGACTTGCACTAATAATAATCACCTAAGATCTTCAGTAATATTGAAGGGCATCCCTCAAAGCATGATGGAAGGGAATTTTTTGCCAGATGTTGTATTTGCAAGCGCCCTGTAGACATTCACGCAAAATGTCAAAGCATAGACAAGTCACGTGAACTGTTTCCCATCTGCCTAAAAGAAATGTGGCCTCATGAAAAATAATGACTGCAGGGATATAGACAAGTCACGCAAACTATTTCCCATCTGCCTAAAAGAAATGTGGCCTCATGAAAAATCATGACTGCAGGGATATGTTTAAAGTGGGTTTGTTGAAAAGTCCTTAGAAGCTTTCATGCAAATGCAATCAACAGACATAAATCTAAATTCCACAACCTTTGCCAATGCCTTTTCTGCCTGTATCAAAACGGGAGCATTTGAACAGGGTACAGACATCCATTTAGGCATAATGGAAGGCGAATTTCTGTCAGATATTATAGCTGGAAATGCTCTAGTACACATTTATGTAAAATGTGGAAGCACAAACAAGGCGCGAGACTGTTTGACAAAACGTCTAAAAGGGATGTCATCTCATGGAATGCAATGATTGAAGGAATCCACAAAATGAATTTGTTAAAAATTGTTTTAGAAACTTACAAGAAAATGTAATGGCAAGTGTAGAACTAAATTCCATAGCCACACCACTCCTCAGCGCCCCTACCTCCTCTGCCCCATACTTCTGCCTTCCCTTGTAAACCCTAAAAGCAACCCCTGAGACCCCTTCTCAAAGAGTATCCTATGATCCTATAATCTGGTCTGAAGATGCCTATACCATTCTCTGGCATCATTAATTAAATATTGCATAAATAACTTCATAACCACATCTTCGTGCTCTACCTCAAATTCATCCATATGATTTAGAAAAGCTTTCGGATGATCTTCACTAGATATAGTAGTGTTTCTAGAAAACTTTGCCAAATGCTTTCTTATGTTGTCAAGAATCTAATCAGGATAACCAAATATACCAGTGAAGTCAAGCTACCTATATATTTCTAATTGCATAGGCCTTCTACCCAATATATTTTGATTAGGATTAGCAAGAGGGTTCACATTCTAATTCCTTCGTGACTTTGGATTCCCTTGATTAGAGCTGGTTGATTTTGGTTTTGCAAGTTTTGATTTATATTCTGCTGTAAATTTGCATGCACATTCTGATTCACATTCTGATTAACACCTTGAGCACCAATATGATTTATCCCTCCTTGTGGATTTCCTAGTACATTTAGATTATTTCCCACTGTATTTTGGTACATTTAGATTATCTCAAATTGGAGTGATATGTGCTAATATGGAGATAACGTCCAACCTGCCATATCCCCCTTGGTCTAGCCTTAGAAGAGCTGTAGAGACCTAGCCAAGAGGCTAGTTAGAATAGAAAACCATGGGCATTGAACCGATCAAGAAAAAATCTAATTTCAATATATTATAACATGTTCATTTAGTTTCAGTTAAGGCCAAATGGTCCCTGATTTAAGATGTTTGAATGATTAATATAATTCATCATGAATGCTTAAATCTCTCTAATTAAAGATTTCAAATTTAGGCCGATAATTACAATTCTGTAAAACAAATAAACTTTGGCTAAAGTAAATAATATTTATCAAGGGAATCTAACTAGGCATTTAGATTTACTATACGAGCACCTATACTATTAAAAAGTGTAGTAGGTGAGTTGATTGGTGAAGCTAAGTGGAGGTTTTTGAGCAATCTCTATTTAAGGCTTCTATTATTTGTCTTAACTCGCCATCTAAAAAACTTACTGTGATTTGCAAAACACCTGGTTTATGGTAAAAATATATACAATTTTTGGAGGCTGAATATTGCAAGTTACTCTCGACAATTTAAATCTGTGTGTAAAGCTTTGACTAAACCTAGCTTGAGCAAACTCGGCAATGAAACCATGAGACAAACAATTCCAAGGTCATTGAGTAGTAGAATCATATTGAGAAAAACAAGAAGTTGAACTGGATATATTATTGTAAGGCAAGTTGTTGTGGGATTAGTACAAGTAGGGAGATATGTATACACAGTTTAGATCTGCTCAACAACTGTCTTTAATGAAGTGTACACATAACAGAGATAAATTTAATAAAATAAAATATTTTGTATTTATCATTCATTTTGTATTTGTTAATGATTTACATCCATTAAGTAGGCAAGTAAAAGACTGATTATCTTTTGATTAGAGTTAGTTGGGCTAATTCTAAATAAATTGTATATGGTAATTCTAAATTATTGTATATGGTAATTGTATGTGGACTGTTATAATTAATTTAAATCCATGTATTTCATGTTATTCTACATCAGCAATTTATAATCAATTTCTATGTAAGTTTTAATTGAATCTTCATATTTTTTAGTCGCTCAAGCTATATTTTAGTATAATTTATAGGTTTTTTTTGGGATAGATGTTTTCATATATTTCAGCAGCTATTTATGTAATGATCCTAACTAGCATCCACACACTTTTCTTTGTAGCTTTCTATTAGGCTATTTTTTTGGTGTCTATATGAAATGGCAGACCAGGTATTTATGTTGTTGTTTTTGGTACTTGCAGTATCATTTTAATGAAATGAAACACTAACCTAGGATTTAATTGGTAGCACATAGAGTAATGTTTCATATAATTTTTATGATTGAAAGATTGGACTAGTTAGTGATGAAAAAACATATGTTTTAGAGTAATTTACATGAATTATGAAACTCTGTGACATCAATAAAACCCTCCAAATTAGAAAAAACCTTGAAAAAAAAAACCTTTGAAATTAATTTGAAACCCAAAGCTAAAATAGATCACAAACTGTTGCAACAAAAAATGATGATCATGATTGATATATGGGTCAAACTTAGTATAAGTATGGCCTGAACAAACTGACAAATAAGTTGTACAAAGGTGTTTAGATGCATCAAATCAGTCAATGATAGGTTGCAACCCTGGGCTGCCTGGGCGCTCCCAGGTGCTCCCCAGGCTGCTCCCATACCCAAATGCTCCTAGAGCGGGCACAAAGTCCGTTTTTGAAGAACTCGGTAACTTAGTAACCTTAAAACCACATTTTCAAAGTTTCAAATTTCTTAAGCTATATCATATCATGCACCTAAGAGTCACGTTCTTTTCAAAAAGAAGTAATACTCAAGTTAAAAGTTGTACTCTTATTGTTGATGGTACATGGTGCATTTAGGGAAATAGTACATCATCATCATCTGAATATTCAGATGAACGGGCAGCAAGACCTGCTCCAGGGACAGATGAATACTTTAATGAAATGATATATTGCACTTGCAAAAGGTGCCAAAATAGGAAACTAAAGAAGCGGCGACTTGTTGGTATCCATAGATTGAAGTATGGAGTTTATATAGAAGCGGTACACTATAATTAACAAATTGTTATTCTTATCATAAATAAATATGCATATTATTTAATAAATTATTATTGATCATTTCAATTGATTTTTTGGTGAAAAGCCGCTTCTAGTTCCCGATATTCTTGAAGAACCAATGGATGTCACTGATGATAGCCGCTCTCAAGATGAAGAACAAGACACATTTATGGATGAAACCACTTTGCAAATAAATGAGGTTGGTATCAATGAATTTATCCAAGACTTCTATACATCTTCTGAAGAAGTTAAATTGATTCACCCCTAGCTCAGTTGGCTAGGACACCTCTTTTCCCAAATGCAGATAGTTCTATATTGGCGACACTTATGTTGTTGTTGAACTTGAAGGTTACACATGGATTGACAAACACATGCTTTACTGATATATTAAGGTAGGATTCAATATTGTTATAAATTAATGATCTAAATGTCTTGAAAGTTTCAAATATTGTGTATACTTATCTTATAAAAATCATTTGTTGCTTCATGTAGACTTTTGGCAAACAAAATACTTCCAAAGGACAATAAGTTGCCTCATTCTCATAGAGAAGTATCTTCAGTGATGAAAGACATTGGAATGGAGTACAATACATATGATGCATGTCCAAATGACCATATACTATACTATGGAAATAATGCAAATTTGCAACAGTGCCCAGTTTGTCACACAAACAGGTATCGTCAAGATCAAGTATCCAAGAAGGTTCCTTATAAAGTACTATGACACATTCCACCAAAGCCAAGATTTGAGAGGATGTTCAAATGCAAGGAGTTGGAAAAATATATGCATTATCATGCACAAGGGAGGAGCCAAGATGGTGTCATGCGTATGGCTGCAGATAGCAAACAATGGAAAGAGATTGAGGAAAAATGGCCACTTTTAAGAAATGAGCCAAGGAATGCAAGAATTTCTCTAGCAATGGATGGTGTCAATCCTTTTGGAGATCTTAGAACAACATATTCTGTTTGGCCAGTTTTCATTATTAACAACAATCTCCCCCCTTGGATGGCAATGAAAAAGGAGCATGCAATGTTAACTCTTATCATACCAGGTACTAGAGCATATTAATGCAATGATTTCTTGAAAATTATATAAAAGAAAAATTCAACTTAGTTAAATCCTAATAAAAAACTTTTTGTTTATTTAGGGAAGTATCAGGTAAAGGATATGGATGTATACATGGAGCCCCTCATTGATGAGCTTCGTGAATTATGGGATGGTGTAAATATGTACGATGTATCAAGACCTATCAATGATAGAAACTTCCTCTTTCATGCGATCCTTATCTGGACAATCCATGATGCCCCAAGACTCTTTGTTTGTTGTGGTAATATATTATAAATTACATTTCTAATTATTTTATTCATTTTACCATTTTACTAAATATCGTTTCCATTCTTATTTCAGGGCTACAAACAAAGGGGAAACATGGTTGTCCATCATGTGGGCCGAAAACATTGTATAGGCAGTCAAAGGATCTGAATAAAACTGTGTATGATGAGTACAGACAATTTTTATCACAAAATCATCGCTATCGAGTGCGTGACAAAAAAAGTTCAATGGAAAGGAGGTGGAAATGAGGAAGCCAAGAAAGATGAACCCTACTAGGTGGAAAGCACTATATGACAAAAAAGAAGGGACAGGCTTTCCACTGGGAATGAAAAGACTATCTATTTTTTACAAATTACAATATTATGAGAACTTGCCAATAGCCCACCTATTTGATACTATGCACATCAAGAAAAATGTGGCAGAGTGTTTGTGGAAACATCTAAATGGAACCAACCTTGAAGCACAAATAAAGTTACGAAAGGACCTCCAAGTTGCCAATATCATGCCAAACATGTGGTTGCATGAAAACAACACATTTTTTCATGCTCCATGGATTTTTACGTCAAGGGAGAAAGAAAACATCATTGATACAATGAAAAGCATAAGATTCCCTTCTGGTTTTGGTGCGACATTAAAAAACTTATTCACAAGAGATGGGTCAGAGTTCTCAGGGCTAAAAACACATGATTGGCACAATTGGATTAAGGTAACTTTTTAGAATGTCACATTTGTTGGCAACATAATTAGAAATTTGTATATCTTAGTGATAACATAATTTCATGCATATTTTAACATTGTTTTTGTTAATGGTCATGTAGTATGTGTTGCCCGCAGCAATACCGAGCACCTTTGATCGTGATGTCACGTTAACTATTTACAAATTATCCAAATATTTGAGGTATTTTGAATCCATCATGCATACTCTTCCATGACTCTTATCCTTTGAAGTGCATTATTGGTAATACCTTTATATACGTTTATTCCTTTAGTTTTGAACAAATAATAAGTCTTTATTATAATACACATTAATATCTATAGGTGGGTTTCATCTAAAGAGATACATCAGGATGAATTGAATTATTGGAAGAGGAATGTTCCACTTTTGATGTGTGATATTCAAATGTACTTCCCTCCGAGCTTCTTCAATTCTCAAGAGCACTACCTTGTACACCTAGTAGAAGAGATTGAACAGTGTGGTCCTATCCATATTCGGACAATGTGGCTCATGGAGAGATATATGAAGGTTCTAAAACAATTTGTGAGGCAAAAGGCTCGACCGGAAGGGTCCATGGTTGAGGGGTACATGGTTTTCCAGACAATGGTTTATTTGAGTGAGTACTTACTTGAATTACATGTTGAAGCTCCTCGATTATGGGATGGTAACCAACCTCAATCATTTGAAGGAGAAAAATTAGAGGGTCAAGGGACTTCAAAGAGGATAAAAGGTATACAAAAATGTTTGAAGTAATTGTTTTTATCTTAAATTTTATAGGACATAGCTTTAAATCATTATTAATTTATTGAAAAATTCTATTTTTCATTGTAGATGCTAAGGAGTGGGAGTCATTACATTTGTATGTTGCATACAATTCTGACTTTATGTTGGAATGGATGGAGAAGTACACTGAACAAAAGAACTTAGAGGATGAAAAGGCATGGACCAATGTATATAATAGACATGGTCAAAACACTGCTCGAGGACTTCCTGCAGCCCATAAAAGAAAATGGCCAGATAGATGCTCATGGAATTGGCTAAAGACCAATATTGAACATGAGGCAACAAAGGGGAAGAATAGAGTGACACAACAACAACTAAATTTTGTTAAAGGATCTAGAAATGGGGAGGTGATGCATATATACTAACATATTTGAGGTATTTAGTGATTTTCCTTTTAACTTTTTCATCCTTGAATCTAATTAGTTAATATTTATATGAATACAGGTAACATATTACAAAGGAATGTGGAATTTTGGTCATCATTTTTGCATCAAAAAGGTTGATGACAAGAGACAAACTTATGATTGTGGAATTTCAACATCATTTGAGGTGGAATGTCGTTCACATGCAAATGATAGACAACCAATCACAAACACACTTCGCTATTATGGAGTGTTGGAGGATATTATAGAGCTTGATTTTATATCTTTCAAAAAAGTTATTTTTTGTGTTCAATGGTACAAGCTTATCAAAGTGGGTGAAGACAAAACTATATTTCTACACAAGAATGGATTCCATATGATCAATACATCTAGGTTTGAAGCCACTTCTGAACCTTATGTGTTTCCAAATCAATGTGAGCATATATTTCTCATTCCCAATTTAGAACAACCTGGTTGGTCATTCGTGATTGATTATGATCCAAGAGGACGAAGAGTAACATTTGTTCAAGATGTAGAGGACCATGATTTTCTTGAAGATGCAGAAGTCCCCCTTGAAGACACAGATGGCCAAGATGGAGATGATGAAAAATTTATTGGTAATGATGCATATGACCAAGATGA
This sequence comes from Sequoia sempervirens, assembly GCA_007258455.2. NCBI lineage: Eukaryota > Viridiplantae > Streptophyta > Pinopsida > Cupressales > Cupressaceae > Sequoia > Sequoia sempervirens. Next base: position 7,775,678 of record VDFB02000020.1, on the reverse strand, counting down.
AGATCATGATGAGTTTACTGAATTTTCTGAAGGATATGAGCAACCACATGAGCATCAAGTCCATGAAGATGATGAATTTATTGATTTTCATTTACCTGTAGTTGAAGGTGACCATGAAAACTATGGTATTAATTTATTTGTGGATTTAGGGCCCATTAATGATGGTGAATTTATACCATCAGATGAGGATATTTCATGTGAGAATGACATTGTTTGATCATCATGTTCACTTTAAGATGGTTGTGAGGATTCAATACTTGATATAATTAACTCTTTACAGGTTCAGTATTAGTTCTGGGAGTTTACAGTGTAGATGATTAGGAATTTTGAGTCATTAACTTGTCTATTAGTAACAGACTTATGCTCAGGTCAATCAAGTATATTGAGTTTTTGTTAACCTGTGTTAAATTAGGTGGCTTGGGAATTTCAAAACCAGGAATGATTGTAGGCCAGGGTAATGCTGATAAAGAGGAAGATGCTGCAATGGTTGACTGTGTGGAAAAAAACTCTATGAATTGCATCATGGATTCAACATTACATCTGCTCATAGTTGACTTCTTATAATTGTCACCCTCCACACCTGATAAAGATTTCATTTTAGCAAAAATGAACAGCCGTAGAAAATATGTTGAGTTTAAATGTCACATGTCTCTACAGTTAAAAACTATATTAACTGCATATTAGTTTTATATGATGGTATTTTTGTAATCAATAACCCTACACATCTAACCCTACACTCTTACTTACCAACAACCTTCTATATAGTTACCTTTTAACTGCAAACCTGCCTAATGTTAAAGCCCTGCCTGAAAAATAAAAAATTATATGCCCTGTTAAATACCATTGAGAATAAATATGTAATGTGAACCAGTACCTCTTGGATTAGTGTTTGAATTTTGGTCTTCTGGGTTGCAATGGGCTTTGCTAGATGAAGTAAGTTTAGGGCTATGAGGTTTCCTTCCATAATATCTTTCCACTAATACCTTTAGAGACTTTTGTTCAATGTGGTGTTCTACAGAGAGCCTAGGATCTGATGTTTCCTTTCTGAGAAAATCCCAAGGCCTTCGTTTTCAGGTAATAACATGCTATTAACATGATAAAAATAGACTGGGTGCCTATAATTTGTAACCAACTGTGATCCATAAAATTATTGAAAATCATCAGTCTTCAGCTGGGAAATCAATTTCCTCTTTGGATGAATCTTCTAAAATTGATTCCATTGACAACCTGTCATAGCTACAACACTTGAATATAATGGAGTGTGTAGGTTTAAATAACGTCCCTGATTCCATTGGTAACTTGTCACAGCTGCAACACTTGAACATAGAAGGGTGTAAAAGTTTAAATAACCTCCCTGATTCTATTGGCAATCTATCATAGTTGCAACACTTGAACATAGAAGACTGTAGAGGTTTCAAAAAACCTTCATGTTTCCATTGGCAACCTGTCACATCTGCAATACTTGAAAATAGAAAGTTGTAGAGGTTTAAATAACCTCCCTGATTCCATTGTCAACCTATCACAGCTGTAGCACTTGAACATAATAGGAAGTTTCAAAGGTTTAAATAACCTCCTTGATTCTATTGACAATCTAGTGCAGCTGCAACACTTGAAAATAAAATATTGTAACGGTTTAAATAACCTCCTTGATTCCATTGGCAACCTATCACAGCTGCAACGTTGAACATAGAAGGGTGTGTAGGTTTAAATATCCTTCCCGACTCCACTGGAAAACTGTCATGTGGATTCTTTTTCAAGGAAATACTCAAATTAAGAAAATGGCACTTCAGTCCTGACTAGTGAATTTCATAACAGCATATTTGCTACCCCCTTTGCATACATCTGATGCATGAACTAGCAGCAGTTTCAGAGCCAATGCTACAGCAGTTATAACACAACTACATACAAAAATTTAAATAAGATACCTGTTAAAAGCCTCCTGGTTTGGTATATGCCCTGATCTCAGAGATTGAAGCACCCAGTCTGAAAAGATGAGGTTGTATGTGTATGTCAGCAACATCAGTATGGAGAAACCCTGAGTAAGGTGTCATGCCTAGCCCCTGCAGGATTAAAGGATTATGGTGCTTAGTCCATGGGCAGCGAACTAACTTCAGAAGTAGCTATGTTTTTAATTGTACACAAAATGTAATGGAAATTAAGTAATTTGAATATTTTGAGTGTTCTATTACTGGATGTTTGTAACGTCAATGAATATAGCTTGCAATTTTTTTTCAATTGGAAAAGTTGTTTCATTTTATTTTTTTACTTTTAACAATTAACCTGAAAGACATTTTTGTTTTTGGAAGCTTTACGCAATCAACACCTATGAACTTTATGCAATTGACACCTAAGCAAGAGAAACACAATACCTTAAAGCTGAAAAAACTTTGGAAGTTGAGGATTGTTTATGTTTTTCTTATGTATGGAAACATAATGAAAATTATGTATGTTATTGTTCATGTGCTAGTGAATTTGACTTATATTACTAATATCAATTGCATATGTTCTTTAATTAATATTTTGTCATTTTATGTCATTATGTGTTTCTTTAAGAATGTGCCAATGGGTACTCCCGATTCTACTATGGGGGATCCATTGATCTTAAATGGGCTAATTGAAATGCTAAGGAACGGGCAAGGGCAAAACATTGCTATGATGGTGAATGAGGTAAGTTTGAAAATTATCTTTTATAGGTTCAATTATCTTATGTTTTGTATCATATTATGTTAATTTATGTTTGTGGAATGCAGGCCATCTCTAAAGTCGTGTCGACACCTATCATGCCCTTTAATACATCTAGTATTATGCCAGGGGTAAGATTTGATCTAGATTCTTGTGCATTTAATTAACTTATTTCACCTTTTATATTTTTTTAATATTTGTGTTTTTGCTATAGGGCATTTCTAGAGTAATTCCCCCAAGAATGCATCTTGTTGGCATGCAAGATCCAATTATGCCATTCGATACACCCAATGTTGTGCAAAAAGTAAGATTCAATCATATGTTCGTGTGGGTTTGATTATGTTATTTCAGCCATAATACCACTTTAATATTTATATTTGTGCCTTGCAGGATTTTTCAAAAAGATGTGTCATGCCCTCTACATCTAGACCAGAAACACCTATCACAAGTGTGGCATCAAGCACAATACCTCATAGCATGCCCTCTACATCAAGTCTAGGTTCAGTTAGAGTTCTTCCACCAACACCTGAACAAGTTTCCTTGAGGAGTCTTATAGAGTCACAATCAAGAATACTAAGGATCCTACCAGATACTCCTGAAAATGTTGAAATTAGGAGAGAAATATCTAAGCAAATTGAGTTATGGGAGAGGACATTGTTGGGGAGTGCAGGGCTTACTTCAGATGAATAGGTATAATTATATGGAAATATTATCTTATTATTATTTTCTAGTTCATATTTTACTTTTATCAATGTCATAACATGTTGACTAGTAAAAGCAGTATTGATGATTACATGGTTGCTTTGTGATTCTAATTTGTGATTAAATGGTTGTTTGATGATCTCATTGTAAATACAGGAAATAAATGACAATGTGACTGATGTACCTATAGGGGCATCTACCTCAACCCCTATAACTACAACAATATCCTCGGTGACCACAAAAGGAACGCAAGAAGTTACAATCTTGCTCACCTCAGAAGGAAATGTCTTGAAGGATGAAATGGGGTTGAAATTCTTTCACTTCATTTTTCGTCATGCAGAACAATTATTTGGCAATACCATTCAAATGGATTGGAGGAAGCAAGCCAATGCTAAGAAAGATGAACTATTTAAGGATGTCATAGTAGCATTTGGAAATCCTGGTTTTAATAAGGAATTTATTTTAGATATTGCTTGGAAATACATTCACTCTAAACGAGACAATCTAAGGTCAAAGCTAACAAAAGACTTAAGATATCCACGTCCAGCTTGGATCACAGACCAAGTGACATGGGATGAGCTTATGAAAGATGCCAAATTTAAGAGGAAGGCCCACAATAATCCAAACTATAGGCCATCTGCACGACCAGGATCTAAAAGACGCCTTCGAGATACAACAAAAGCAACCCAAGCTAGGGTGTCATGTATTGGATCTCATAAATTAGGATCTGGTGGGTACAATAGCATTTGTGGTGGCTTGGTAAGTCAATATTTTCATCTATTGTATTCTTTATTTCATAAAAAAGTCATGATTAACTTGTGAGTTAATTGTATCTTATGAGTCATTATACCTTATAAATTTGGTTATAATTGTTTATGTAGGTTCACCAATTTCAAAAGGAAGCTTCAGAGGACCTCCTAAAATATGCTTTACTACATGGTTCCAAAGGCCTTCGACAACATATGCTAGATCAAGGGGAGAAATTAGTCACTAGTCATGAATCTGAGGTAAGTTCTTTGCATGATGAGATATAATAAAATTTCATATTTTGCTTTCATTTCCATTGCAAAACAAATGATATAGATATTGAAATAGATAGATACACCTAGAATTATAATAGTTTCTTTTTTGCATAGAGAAATGAAACAAGCAAAGCTAAAACTGTGATTTGATATGTTATTTTAATGAGTTAAATTTTGTTGTGTATAGGAAGCCCAACAATCCAACTCATCAGGTAGTGAGCATGAAGAGGAGCTAGAGGAACATGAGGAGCAAGTGGGAGAAGAGAATAATGAGGAGGGTGTCCAATGTGATGAACAATTGACACCCACAATTAGAATAGTGCCTCGTATTAGTATAGTTCCTCGTAGAAAGAGGACATAAAGGAAGAGGATGGATAGAAACAAATTAACAAAAGACATGTTTGCTTCTTATGTTTGAGTCTATTGTTGTCTAATCATGTGGGATTGATCGTGGATAAGAAAACAATAGAATATATAGATTAGAATGCTTTTTTTAGCTCTTAGGACTTATTGGAAGAAAAGAAGAACTTAACAAAATGATTTTTTGCAAGATCTTTTATGTTCCTTACATCGATTATTGCAAGCAACTTGCCTACTTTTCATTCAGACGAAAAAAGTTCCCTGGTTTTATACAATACATTGTTCATTGCCTACTTTATATATATATAATGTATATAGTGTTTCATGTACAATTCATTTTGTGAAGTCTAATCGCTGGTACAAGAGAAAAGTTCAAAGTACTTTCTATAGTTTAAGGATTTTCCTTAAACTACTCACCTCCAAAAGAGGACATTGTTATTCAAAGTAATGCACCTAGTGACATCTACATACTGGTATCAAGGGAAAGTGGTAAGTAGATTGTTTATAACTCTAAATTTGTTACATCCTTGTGGTTCTCTTTATTGTCTCTTTATCTACTTTACAAGTTAGCATGCGTAATTAGATAATCCAGAAACTCTACTCAAACTGATTTATGTTTGTTCTGTTTTGTAGGATGAGATTGCTTCTAGGAAGGAATGGAAATGAAGAGGTAACATTAATCAGCTCTTGTTTGATATTTCCTAATTATTTCATTATCTGGTGGTGTGACTGTGAATACACAAGTAATTCAGTTATCAGAATGGTGAATCTAAAGAACCTTTCAAAATTTTCACATTTGTTTTCATGTCTGTTCTATCACCAACTAGCTTATGATTGGGATAATTAGTAATCCCACAGCACAGATTATTAGAACCTTAACAATTTTGAACGTTAGTCTAGCACCACAAATGGCTGTATTTTCTTCTATGGGTCCCAACATTATCACTCCAGGCATCATCAAGGTGAGTTACTGTGATCATCACTTCCAGATCATGAGATTCATTCTAAATTGTAGTCTAATTTGTCTATTCTCGTGACAGCAGATCATTCCATTCTATAAACAAGTTGGCTTGGGAAAATTCAAAATTCCCTTGAATATACTTGAAGGATTTTGACAAAAAATTTACACACAAAACCTCCTTCAAGGAATGTTGAATAGGTCTGCAATCAACATATATATACTGATATCTTGTACTTGAAATCCTACCCTTTTTTAATGTGGGGCAGAGAAAAATAGCTTGACTGAAAATTGTGCACTGTCACATAATATAAAACACTATTATCGAGCTCTTTTGGACTTTAAGACCGCCCCCTTAGGTGACTGTCACGTGCATTTGACTAAACAATGTACCATAAAACCCTATGTTGCATAGTCATATGCACTATATTCAGTCACATTTAACCCTGCACAAGCTGCACACATTACAAAGGCTTTAAACAGGGTTTGTAACTATGCATCAAATTCATTCACGAGATTACTATCCTTGCCACTGCATAGGTGTACTAGATAACAAGTCAGTGTCTCTCAAAGAATGCTGCCCCTGTCTCACACATATGCATTTCAATAATGGCTACTGTCTCTTGGTGACCCTTGCATCCAAACTTTCATTTGGAATGCTCCTTGAAACCTTTTAGACTGTGACTCTCGAATGTTGTTCAGGGTTTTAGCTTGAACCTTGCCCACATGTGAGACTGTTTCTTTTTTAAAACCCTTGTCAAGTATCAATAAGATGTTCCAAGGATCATACTTTCAATGTGGAATCAAATTCATACACCTGATCATGCTTTGATTCAATTCATTTGGTTGTCATATGAATCTTCTTCAATGTATATGCTACTAGGGCAATAGGTGGATTGTGACTGTGATGAAAAAGTGAATACTACCCTGCAACACCTTATTGACTGTCCATGCCAACATCAGCTCCATTATACATTGCATGATAGGAATTCCACCTCCATTTATAAGTCACATTTTCCCCACTAACTGAAATAGAGCCATAAAGATGTGACTCTGCAATCAAAACGTGATCTTGTTGCTTTATGGCTTCAGTACGGGAAGGATTCCGCCTCAACTTGGCTAGCTGAAAGCGTTGAAGATACTTGACTTAAAAAGAAATGGACTATAGGGTTCCATCCCCAAATCTCTTGCCAATTGCTCTCACCTTCAGTGGATTAGGTTTTCCATCAACAAATTGATAGGGAGCATACCTGCAGAATTTGGTGGTCTGGGGAAGTTAAAGCATCTCCACTTGGCTTTCAATCGTCTGAGCGGAAACATTCCAAATTCGCTAGGAAATTGCACGTCTCTACTATATTTCAAACTTGGCTCTAACTATCTCACAGGTGCACTATTCTTATTTTTGTACTTTGAAGGCACATGCAATCTACTTCAATTCATCCGTTTAGTAATTGTTTTAAATTAGACTTCATTGAATTTCCCAGGGGCAATACCAAAGTCCATAGGATAGCTCAAATCTTTGGAAAGATTGAATTTGTATGAAAACAATATGAATGGAACTATACCACCTGAACTAGGAAATTGCACGTCTCTCGTTCATTTGCTCATTTACTCTAACCATCTTACAGGTGCGCTACTTTCATCTCTAAACTTTGAAGGGAATATGCTATTTGTTTCAATCCCCCCTCATCTTAGTAATTGTTCTGAATTATATTTTATTGAATTTGACAGGAACTATTCCAAAGACCATTGGGAAGCTCAAGTCCTTGAAATTTTTGTATTCGAGTGGAAACAATTTAAGTGGATCTATACCACTTGAATTAGGAAACTGCAAATCTCTACTTATTTTGTCCCTTTACGATAACCATTTCATAGGTGCACTATTCTCATGTCTTAACTTTGAAGACAATGTGCTAACTAGTTCCATCCCTTCTCTTACTAATTATTTTTAATTATATTTCATTATCTTTGACAGAGGTAATTCCAGACGCCATGGGACAACTCAAGTCTTTAGAATATTTGAATCTTGTCTTTAGCTATCTCACAGGTATACTACTCTCACATCTTTACTTTAAAGGCAACGTGCTAGCTGACATTTGTATTCTGTTTTGGCTTAGATTCCATGAATAAGGCATAATATTTTTAGTCATTTTCAACACTTATTTTTATTGTTATCACAAAAGATTACCAAAGAATTCTTTTAAATTAGGTTTTGTGTTTTCTTGCTAACCTGTCAAATTTTGTCATAGTTTTAAATTTTTAATGTCAATTGCTACTTGTGATTCAATTATCTCTGGGTATGAAACAAATTTTGTAAAGGATGTCTGAAATTGTGTAGTTGTGCTCATATGCTATAGTTTTCTAAAATTATGTTTCTTATGTCCTAATGTTTCTTATTATTAGGCCATTTCACCCTCAACTAGAACAATGTCATCACCCATGCCACCTTCCTCAATGAATGATCAATAAATTCTACAACAAGGTAAAAGTAATACTCTTGCAAACACTTCTTATATATGATATTTTAGTGCGCTTTATCTTGTATAATACAATACTAATTCTATTACACTAATCATAACTTACTAATCTATGTTATACTTAGTCAAAATGGAATAAATAGAGTTAAAAAACTCAAAAACAGTCGTATCAAGAGAGTTGGCAAATTAAGAGAAAGGAGGTACTCAAATTATAGACAAACTTGTTTCCCATTTTAGAGTAACCTAGGACTAGAATTTTTTAATTTTTTTGTTTTAGACAAATGTTAGAGAGGCAAAACAACATTAGCAGCCCAATGTTGCCAAAAATTCTCCAATCCAGTCAGTTTGATATATTAGAAGATAGAATTCTAGCCATTATTGACCCAGTGTAACTCTTTCAAAAGGTATTATGGTTTTACATGCTATGATAAGAGGAAAACATCACTTGGGTCCATGTGGCCATGTCCCATGGAAAAACATGTGGATGCAAATCAAATCCCAGTAAAACCCACTTTGTTTATCACTGGATGAAAAAATAACTTAAGGCACAGTTGGTACATCCTTTCTTTAATCCACATTAAGGAGAAGACAATAAGACTATGTAACTGACAAAACGGATTAACTTTGAATGAACTGAAGGAAAAGCAAACTTAAAGGGATCATTAGAAGAATTTCTAGGGGCATGAGAAAATGCAGTCCTAAACAGAGGAAGCAATTGCAGTTTTCATGTAACATGAAATCACAATGCTGGCTATTACATAGTGAACACAGTTATTTGTCCCTCTGTATTAAAGTCTTCCAGAAGGAACTGAAATGTTCAAGATTCTGTTCTTAGAGCTTTTGACACTTATTAAGGTTTTAACTTTTCTCCACATAAATATTTGTGGATCATATTTAGATATTTGGTTACTAAAGCTATTTTAATTTATTTTTGTAGCTTTTTGCACATAGAAAGATAGGAACTGTAGTTTTATATTCCATAGAATTTGTTATACTTTTTTACACAAATAAAAACAAAATCAGACGTGATAAGTTGACTGGGACCCAATTCATAGGATAGATAATTCCAAACCAAATTTCGGTGCCAGAGCAATTGGCTTAGCCATGCAAAGGTTCTATCACATTTCTATGGTGACTGCAGAAAGGAACCGTGGTGAAGGAAAGCTATTTCCATACAATCCAAAAGAGACAAGAAAGGATGGAAAACATCACCCAATTTAATAGAAAAAGGCACAACAGAAGCGTATCTCAAAGCCCAATACACTAACATTAAGGAATATATTTCTAATTTCAGGATGGTCATGAAATTGAAGGTAACCAAAAAGAAGAAAGCCCAGAAAAGGATGTGGACAAAGACGTGGAGATTTAGTAAGTGTGTAAAGATGGAGAGTAGGTATGAGGACAAGTTGGAAATCCAACCCATTGATGTAAAGGGGAAATTAGACATAAAGAAGCTTGAAAATTGGATGGGGAATTTGGATGTGTAATTTCCATGGGTTTTCTGATGAATAGGACATCTCTTTTGCTTAGCAATAGGATGAGAATTGGAATGCACTAAAGAAATTGATTAAATCCCAATTTTACACCACTGGAGAATAGGATGAGAAACTTCTCATGTGACAAATAACTGTGAGAGAGGCAAGGACAAAATGTCTAAGAGTGTTCCTTGACTTTCTTAAGTAAGTCTTCTAGTAGATGGCTGCTAAAACGATCCAGGACCACTTGTTAAGTACCTTTGAGGCATGCACATTCATATTCAGGACGAGTTAATAATTATAGTATAAATTATCTAAAGGTTGTCTTACATTTGCTTTCAAGTTGAAGAGCAAGAAGAATGTGTTATTAGCATGCAAATTTTATCTGGAATCAATTCCAGCATTTGAACTCTAATCTAGGTAAGGGTGCTTAAGTTTGAACTTGTTTGAACCATTAGAGATTAATGTAGTCTAATCTACTCATTTTCTGAAGAATCTATCTTTACGATTACTCCAAGTGGACCAATGGTGATTTTAACTATTTATACAAATCTAGTGAATGAGTCAAAAACACCCAAAGAATTATGGGCTAAGATCTAGAAGCATCAAATTTAACTCAAGACAAGTGTGAGTTGTTACTCCAACGTATGTCAAAAGAGTATTCAACCATGTTAAAGTTTCCCTTGAGAACCCAATCTATAATGGTGAGTTATACCTCATCCATTTCCAAACTTAGGTCATATTAAGAGGTGATTGGGGTCATAGATAGAGCAAAGACCAAACAGTCCTCCTTGAATTTGAATGGTGACCCAAAGATAGTAGTTTCTAAGGTCAACACTAGTTTTGGCACTACTATGGCTGTCCTCTCTTTCCAGTCCATTATTTTGTGTCTTTTTCTTAAAGTGGGAGATGGCTGTAACTTCCAGTTCTTGGTACTTCTTCTCACAGCTGTTTCTTGTATTGTACTCCTTGTTATGCTAAAACTATCACAGCTTCTAAACTGTTCTTCATTACACTAAATTTCATAGAGATTTTCCTTGTCCGTTTAGTTTTTTTTCTGTGATTGATTTACCTTAGCATCATAATTGAAATTGGCTTACCTGAGAGTTTTGGTTGTTCTGTGTGTTGGTTGTGTCTAAGCAAAATTTTATTGTTTATAATTTATAAAGTTAGAATTTCATGTATCTATCAGATCTATTGGTTTCTAGAGTTTTATACTTCAATTGGGATATTGGAGGTCATCAACCAGATTTTGATTTGGAAATTTAGAAGTCAATTTCCATAATTTAGATTTCCAATGTACTTCAAAATATTGTTTTCTACAGGAATTCGGTGAAATATATGAAGCTGAAGAAACTTTGGAACTGGCTTTGGAATAGTTTGAGCGAGTTGCAGGGCTCTATCAAGGTGAAGAAGTTACTAGTACGGCTAACCAGTGCCAACTTAAAATTGCACAGTTTGCAGCCCAGCTTGAGCAGTAAGTTATATGAAAGAAAATATTTGTGAAAGTTTTTTGGGATCACATATTTTCACTTTTGGGCTATCAAATGACTAGTGTAGTGGTTGCTTATAATTGGATATTTTTTTGGGGTTTGATTTGCAGATTTATTATTTTCAGTTAATGTGTAGAGACTTGTGGATTTGTGGTTCTTTAAATGAATAATGCAAATGGATTTACTTGTTAAATCTAATATTGTTTGCTTGCAGGAAAATTTTGCTTTCACCGTATTGATTATCTTAAAGGAAGAATTCAACTCTCTCCAAAATCATATCAAAATCTTGAAAGGCTGTGTTATGCTCAAAGACGATTTGGAAATCTTGTCGTTCATCAATAACAAAGTACATGATTTAGTGGATTGTTACAATGAAAAGTTATCAGCCTTTGAGAGGACCATACATAAGCATGCAAGAAGAAAGTTCCCGTTCTGAAGCAAAATTGTCCAGTCCAGACAATTGAGTCAACTCTTTGTCAAGCTACCTTGCCATGCTCGAAAGAGTTATGCTGGTAGTTGGGTATATTCCAATGGCTTTTAGGAAAATATTAACATTTTCTCTTTCCTAGAAATGAATCGTTTGTGTATGTCATGTTATGTACGTGTTGCTTATGATTGTATGAACAAGTTTATAAACTATAAATAAAAAAATACTTATTGGCATTTACTTTATGAATTTGGATTAGGATGCATTATTTTCTTTGTTTTTTATGAACATTATGCTTTGTGTATTCGACAACTGTTCATTGTTCCAACTTCAAAATCATTGATAATTTCTATTATAATTTTCCATCGCATTTGAAAAATAAAAAATAAAAACTCCAACAAATAGGAGGACGACGAGAATTTGAAAACATTGAATTGTTTATTTTTTTAATACATTTTTACATATTGTCTCTAAAGAAACAATTTTTACATATTGTCTCTGTAGAGACAATGTCTTTAATCCCAACTATTGTCTTTAAAGAGACAAAAGTGAAATTGTCTCTAAAGAGACAAACGTGAAATTGTCTCTAAAGAGACAAAAATACTTCTATGTCATATTGTCTTTATAGAGACAATTTCATATTGTCTTTAAAGAGACAAAAATACTTCTATGTCATATTGTCTTTATAGAGACACCCCCTTAAAGACAATACTTGAGACAATAAACAACTTTTTTTCTGTCTCAATTTAAGACAATATACTCAAATATTGTCTTAAAAACTGTCTTAAATACCCCCTTGATGTAGTAGTGTGACATGCTGTAAAGTCGTACATTTTGGACAAATGTTATACCTTTAGCAAGGAAATTCTATAGATTATTGCATTATACCCTCCAAAAATGTCTGAAAAATAAAGCAGCATTATAGGACTATGAATTAAACTAGCAAAGCTTAGAAATAGCAGATTGATTTCTTAATTCAAAAGAGGATATGTAGCCTACCTTACTATTAGGATTGTTTGATTGATTGGAAACTTGAGAGTTATGGGTTCAATATAGGTAGAGTATGTTGTATTTTGACACTCCAATGAGTGCATTCAATGATACACATCCTAATATCTTTTTATAAGATTTGGGTTTTGTTCTAAAAAATAATTATAAAATGTAACGGTTCTCTAATGATTTGACAACTAGATAAAAGCTAGATAAATAATGATTTGACAATTAGATGGGAACATTCTATTTTCATTTGGAGTGTTTTCATCAATTTGATAATAACTTTTTTTATTTATTTGTATTGCTTTATGTTTTAAATATGTGTACAAATATTTCATAATAAGATAATACTTTATTTCTTGAAGAGAAAAATCTAGATTTGTTTGAGTTTATTTCATTCCATTATTTAGAAACTTATTATTAATTGTTTAATTTGATCACATGCAACTAGATTCATATGCCCTACTATTCGGAAAGGGGAAGCAGCCCTACGAAGGCATCCCTACAGGGTGGGTAGGAACGGTTGGAGGTGACGGGGAAGCAGCTGTTGATTATCGTAATGATGGGGACGATAGAATCAATCATTATATCTCCCATCGAGCAATCAACAGAGCACGCCAACATAAGTCAGTTGGAAGCCGGAGATTCCGCTCGCTTTGGATCTTCGGAACGCACTATATTTGAATAAAAAAGTATTACAATTGAAATATTGATTTAATATTGATGGAAAAAATATAATATATTATTACAAACAATATGAATATTCATTTTCTATACACATTTCAATTATATTATATTTAATTTGTGTTTACATTATACTTTAGAATAATTGGTTTACGTATTTCTACAATTTATTAATGTAATTACATAATGTAAATAATTTGATATTTGATAATTATATAGTAAAAAAAATGTCATAAATGACTAGATATTAGGAAATGAATTTTTAAATTAAATCTATATTACAATAAAAACATATACAATATTAAACTATATTATCTTTAATTCTATTAAATTTATAAATATATAGTTTTGCCAATAGTTTATTTTATAGTTTTTTCTTACATTAATTATAGATTTCACAATTAACTATATTCTACATTTAATTCTATATTTTAAATTATATGTTCTTTGTTAAATTTTATATTTATTGTATTCCATATTTTTTTATTGAGGTATATATTTTAGATTTAGATTTTATTGAGATATATATTTTATATTTTATATTTTATTGACAGAAAGGAATTTAAATTTATAATTCAACATTTAACTTTATATTTTATATTATATACTGTATTTTGCAATTTGTATTTTACATAAAAAAAAATTGCATGTCAATTATTTTTTTTAAATTTATTATCCATTTTCTTTTAAAAAAATCAATAATTTTATTATTTATATTTAACATTAAATCTTAAATTTTAATTGTTACATTTTATATTTACCTTAACATTTTAAATTAAATTTATTTTTTAATATTTTCTTTAAATTATATATTTAAATTAAATTTATATTTAATATTTAATATTCATTATTTTAAATGAATTAAAAAAATCTAAATATATAAATCTAAAATAAATATGTTGAATAAAAATAAAAAATTTATATTTTAAATTTCATGTGTATTAAAAAAATTAAATCAAATAAAAAAACTAAACATATTTTATTTATTACAATTACTTTCTTAAAATAACTTGTTTTAATAATTCTAAATTAATATATATTTATAAAAAATAAGAATAATTTAAAATTTCTATTATAAATAACTCTTAATCTATCAATCGTATTTATTAATAAAAAAACCTAAAATGAATGAATGAAAGAAAGATTTTAATGACGTCCACAAGACTAAAAAAGAAATGTCCACCACACTCTTTTTATTAATACATAAGTATCAATAAAATTTATTTTTTTAAAATCTCCTAACCCACCCTAACTCGATTAAATCAAAATAATCCAAACTAGTAAATGAAATCCAAGATAGACGTTGCTCGAAAACATCGGGACTACAAAATATATTAATTGTGTGACAAGATCTTTTCAGGGGCAAGATTTTTGCAGTCTTTTGCACCATTATATTAATTGATCTTTTAAGGAATGTCAAACAAATGCGTAATTGGGCCATGGGCGGCGTACGCTCAAATGGGAGATTTGTAGGACAAAAAGAATTCAAGGGGGGTGGAAAGCTCTTTACTTGCTCCAAAACAAATGTAGATCGACTGAGTTATGAGATTAGAAAACAAAGAAGAAGCTATTTGGGCTACTTGTTACGCCTGTGGTTTTATATGGCTGCGAAGTTTGGGGTTGTAGCATGTCGGTTGTGAAGTGGAAGCAAATAGAAAGACTCCAAAAGCACTTAATCACAAGCAATTTCAAAATAAAAATTACAATCCCGTATGAGATTGTTTTGGCTGAAGCGGGTGTCTTCCCAATAGAAATGGCAGCGATAATTTGTTTATTAGGCTATTTGCAGAGGATAGAGAATATGGAGGAACACCGATGGCCCAAAATTGTGGTGGAAGAAACATTAACTAGAAGGAAGAGTATGTGGATGAAGCAAAATGTCAAGTGGATGGGAAAATGGGGGATCAATATGCAAGAGCGTCCAAACACAAAAGTTGAAATGAAAAAGTATGTAAAAGAGAAATTCAAAAATATCATGTGGTCGAAAAAGCTTGGCCAGAAAAGTGAACATTATGTTTTGCTTTTTAACCCTACTTGTGATCATGAGCAAAAATTTTACATGGGGGCTAATATAAAGTGGAAGGCTAAAATGCTAATAGCCCAGTTAAGAACTAGCTCACACCGTTTGAGATGTGAAACGAGAAGGTGGAAAATTCCCAAAGAGCTGTGGGAGGATAGGATTTGTTGTTTCTGCTCTTCGGGTTTAGTGGAGTCAGAGTGGCACTTCATTATGGAATGTAAGGCTTATGAGGACATCTGATACTTCTATCCAGATTTGTTAAGAGTCAAGTCTTTAGCGGCCTTGTTTGAAGAAGAAAAGATTGATAAAAAAGTTACTTGATCAAAATTCACAGCAGAAGAAACAAAATCAGCAAAGAGTTGGAAAACAACATGAAGTAGTTCGGTAGCGAGGATTTCTCTTCTGCGGCTACCGAATCATTATCTGATACTAAGAAAATATCTACTCCACCATCAATCAAACAACAAAAAAAAAAAAAAAAACATGATGTCAACCCCATCACAAACCTCTTCTTCAATCAAGCACCCTAGAGAGCCCCAAGAAAAATAGGCGACCAACCCTTCGTCCAAGAAATCGAAGAAACCTGCGCAAGAAGATTATAAGGGGAAAGCGACGGCGGTTTCAAAAGTTGAAAAGTCTACAAAAAAGAATGGTCCGATATGGAATACTAAAGATGAGGATGCGTTTCTAAAGAGGCTTGTGGCGTGCTGCGAAAAAGTTAAGGGTTTATCCAAAAATATGGGTGTTTTTTATTAGGCTGTTAAAAAGGATTTGGATGGTGATTATAGTCATGATCAGCTGTATAATAAGTTAAGGGGTTTGAAGATGAGGTTTGGTGGGGTTAGGGATAAGATTAAGGATAAAAATTTTGTTGGGTTTAAGAATGCGCATGAAGAGACTGTGTAGAGATTGTCGAAGCAAGTTTGGGGAAATAGGGAAGATGAGGAGGAAATTGGTAGTGAGAAAGCGGATAAGGGAGGTAATGCAAGAGCGGAGGAGAAGAAAAAGGTTGTGGTGGATCTAGGGGGAGAGAGAAGAGGTGAAAAGGAACAGAAATGGAGTTGTGGACATCGCTCTACAGGAGCAAGAAGGAGAAGAAGAGGAAGACGAAGATGAAAGTGATGATGAGCATGATTGAGGCACAGGCACAGGCACATATAGAAGCGGGGAGAAGGTGGGGGAAGAGAAGGATTCTTCTGAGGTTAATGTAGGACAACAGAAGGATTCTGAGGAGAATGTGGTGCATCATGTTTCTAATGACATAGTAAAAGAGAACTTGAGCATACTCAAGAGTGAGTTGCTGGACATTCTTGATGGGTTGAAATATGAGATTATGAATATGGTAAAGAAAGAACTTCAAGGTTCTTCAAACACTGCGAGAACCACTGGTATTGATTTCTCAATGATTAAAAGGTTATCTTTAGTAAAGGAGCTGCCAACATTGAGCGACACAGAAGTTGAAATGTTTGATCGGAAGCGGCAAAAATAGGAGCTTATTGAGATGGAAGTTGTTTCCAAACATTTAGCACTATTGCAAGAAGAGTACCAACTACGCTTGGCAAAGCTTCGATAAGTAGATTTCTTGGCAGTTTTGTTGCTTATATTTTTAAGAAAGCCCTACCTACAGCCAGTTTTGTTGCTTTGAGGAATCCGGACTCATCCCCGTTGCTATGGGGAGATTGAAGGATGCAGGATCAACTCCAGTTCCACCCCTTCATTTTTCAGTTATTGCATAATAAACTCGAGTTGTTTGCAGTCTATTTTTCAGCGATAGAATTAGTTTCACTTTTAGTTTATATTCAGCATGATCATTGCATGTTGATATTGCATCCACAGTCAAAACGATATTTAATCTATTCGTATTTTACATATTTTAGTTACTTCTTTACATGTATGCTGTAATAGTTTCTTTTTACACAGTTGAATATACAGAATTTGATTCTCAATTTTGCTGTTCGCAATTTGATTCTCAGTTTTGCTGTTCACTCTCTCTTTGTGAGCGGATTCATTGTTAATTGTTTTGTATTTTTTGAGTGATCTGATTCTCATTAAGTATAGTATAAGAGTTGTGTTTTTTAAAATCTTCAGTAACTAATTTTAGGAGTGGGTACACTTTGAAATAGAGAAGCTGGAGGATATAGTGGAATTAGGCATTAATAAGGTATCAAAATGCTGGCCTGCTAGAAAAATAGTGAATTAGCTGTCCAGTTCTTCAGAGCCCCTTAATGGTAGACATTGCCTGATCTTCCTTCACAAAGATAGTACAGTGGCAAGGTATCACATTGAACATAGATTAGGTAGGAGATATTTTAATTCTTACATAACATTTGTAGATTTGAAAAAACCAAACACTTCTCTCCTCTAAAACCAGCTGATAGAATTGAACAGCAGAAATAATAAAAGAACAATTATATAAAATTTCACACTATTCAATATTTTTCTGACTCATAATAATCTGCTCTGTTTTGAAACAGAGTTCTCTGTTATTGCAGCTTCAGCAGAAAAACTAAATACAGAGAGGATAAAAAAATAGAAAAGGTTCAGCCTCAAAGACTGTACGCAAACTACAAAGGAAAGTTTTTTAAAAAAACTGCAGAAGATTTCCTAAGCTAGGCATGCGTTGCATGCTTTATTTGAATAAAGCAGAAAACAAAACTATAAAAGAAAAAACTACTTTAAAAAACAAAACAACTAGCTAAGAATAGCCACGCAGGAAAAAACAAGGATTTTCTTCAAATCAATTCTCTTCTAAATAAGGATCTGCCAAGTCAGCATCAATTATCTTCATACTCCCCCTTGATGCTAAGAGGGCTCACGATCTGATCTTGAAGTGACAAAAACTGATTTGTTGCAACTGCTTTAGTGAAGATATCTGCTAACTGATCCTTAGTGCTGATGTGCTTCAATTCAACTTCCTTCTTCTGTACTAAATCACGGATGAAGTGATACTTCAAATCAAAATGCTTTGTTCTACTGTGATGAACCGGATTCTTTGCTAACTTGATGGCACTTACATTGTCACAATAAACCACTGTAGGTTGAATCTACTTCTCTCCAATTTCTTCTAAAACTTTTCTAAGCCAAAGAGCTTGTGTACCTGCTGAAGTAACTACAACATACTCTGCTTCTGTGGATGAGAGAGCAACCATACTTTGTTTTTTGGAACTCCAAGTAATCAAACCAGAACCAAAAGAGAAACAATTTCCAGATGTAGACTTACGATCATCCATACTACCTCCCCAATCTGAATCACTAAAGCCAACAAGATTGAATCTTTTAGAAGAGTAGTAATGAATACCATAATTTAGAGTACCTTTCACATACCTCAAAATTCTTTTAGCTGCCTTCATGTGTATTTCTGATGGATTTGTCATATACCTTGAAACAAGTGAAACTGAATATGCTATATCAGGTCTTGTGTGGGTTAGAAACATCAAACTCCCAATAATACTTCTGTAAGCAGTCTCATCAACTAATTCAGCACCATCATTCCTACTCAACACAACTCCATGAGCACTTGGAGTGGAGTATGGTTTACAATCAACCATGTCAAACTTCTTCAACATATCTTTTGCATATTTGGTTTGGCAAATGAAAATTTCATTTTTACATTGATAAACCTCCATTCCTAAAAAATATTTCATGAGACCAAGATCTTTCATTTCAAATTCTTTCATCATAGCAATTTTGAACTCATCTTTCATCTTAGAACTGCTACCCATATACAACAAATCATCAACATACAAACTTATAATAAGAATATCATTACCTTCTTGTTTGTAGTAAAGGGTAGGTTCACTCTTACTTCTCTTGAAGCCATTCTCCTGAAAGTATCCATCAATTCTTGCATACCATGCTCTTGGTGCTTGCTTGAGGCCATACAAAGCCTTCTTCAATTTGTAGACATGATTATCTTTTCCTTCCACTTGAAAACCTTGTGGCTGTTCCACATATACTTCCTCTTCTAAGTACCCATTCAAGAAGGCACTTTTCACATCCATATGTTGTATGCTCCAATTCTTTTGAGCTGCTAATGAAATCAGCATTCTAATGGTCTCTTGTCTTGCAACTGGTGCAAACGTCTCTTCATAGTCAATCCCATACTTCTGTGTGAAGCCTTTAGCAACTAATCTTGCCTTATGCCTTTCAACACTTCCATCACTGTTATGCTTAGTCTTGTAGATCCATTTGGTTGCCAATCTTCTTCTTGTCATGTGGAAGCTCTGTAAGCTCCCAAGTATCATTCCTATGAATGGAATCCATCTCTTCTTTCATTGCTTGCATCCAAACCTCATTAGTACATGCTTCTTCAAAACATGATGGTTCAAAATCAGCCTTGGTAAATAAAGCAAAATTAACTGTCTCACCTATTGGATTTTCTTCATGTGCTTGATTTGCACTCCTTTGATAAATATCACTCAAACTTTTTACCTTCCTTCTAGAACTTGGAGTTGAAGTTGGACTTGAAGAATTAGATGAGGGGCTGCTTGGTGGATTTATAGCAATTGGAACAGCAACATTAGTGGGCTGCTCATGATCAACATCATCATTCAAAATAGATTTTGACTTCTCCATATGGCCTTTTTGATGACCATAAACTCCCCCTTCATCAAAAATCACATCTCTTGAAATAATAAGCTTATTAGTGAGAGGATTATATAACCTATAAGCTTTGCTTTCCTCACTATACCCAACAAAAATACATGACTCACTTTTTTCATCTAACTTTTGTCTATTTTGATCAGGTACATGAACATAAACTAAACAACCAAAAACTCTGAAATGATTAACATTAGGCCTTTTCTCATACCATGCTTCATAAGGAGTCATCTTCTCAAGTGCACTGGTGGGACTTCGATTGAGAATGTATACTGCTGTAGCAACTGCATCTCCCCAATAAGAGTTACTCAATCCCTTGGTTTGTAACATGCTCCTTGCCATTTCTACCACAGTGTGGTTTTTCCTTTCAGCTACCCCATTCTGTTGAGGTGTGTATGGAGTGGTGAGTTGCCTCCTGATGCCATTCATATCACAATATTCTTGAAAAACTCTTGAACAAAATTCTCCTCCACGATCAGTCCTTAAACATTTGATTTTGCACCCTTTCTCATTTTCCACAAGTGCTTTAAACCTCTTGAATGTATCAAGGGCTTCATCCTTAGCCTTCAAAAAATACACCCAACATTTTCGTGAGTAATCATCAATAAAAGTGATAAAATATGATGACTTACCCAAACTCTTTGTTTGCATCGGTCCACAGATATCTGAATGAACAAGTTGAAGGGGGTAATGGGCCCTCCATGCAGTGCCTTTTGGAAACCTTTCCCTTGCATGCTTTCCTTTAGCACATCCTTCACAAACCTCCTTGTGTTCTTCAACCTTGGGCAGATCAGCAACTAATGCTTGTGAGGTCAAAAGCTTCAAACTGTGAAAGTTTAAATGGCCATACCTTAGATGCCATAGCCAACTTGTATCCTCAAATGCCATATTGGCAAGGCTGCTGTTATTTTCACCAAATATCAATGGAAACATCCTATTTTTCGTCATAGGAACAACTGTGACTACTCTGTTTCCATGACTCTTATCAAAAATTATACATTTCTTATTTTCAAAGACAACTCTATAGTTCTTCTCACATAATTGTCCAACACTTAACAAATTATGTTTTAACTCAGGAGTGTAATAAATATCTTTAACACTCTTCATACCTTCTTTTGTGTGGACCTCCATAATTCCTTTTGCAGCAACCACCAATGATTTATCATCACCGAGCTGAATCTTTGACTTGAAACTTTCATCCTTTGTTGAAAACAACTTCCCATTTCCTGACATATGGTTAGAGCATCCAGAATCTAGGTACCAAACATCTTTACTAGTATTTTCACTTTTAGAATAAGATAAGAATAAATTATCTGGAGGATTTTCATAACTTTCTTGAGCATAATTAACATTTTTACCTTCTTTTAATCTACATTCTCTTTCAAAATGTCCATACCTATTACAATGGTAACATTGAACATTCCTTTTATCAAATCTTCCTCTACCTCTGCCTCTTGAACCACCTCTTCCTCTTGAAAAAACTCTGCCTCTACCTCTTGAATTATTCTGATTTTGACTTTTACCTTGGCTTTGATTGCTTTTGCTACTACTGCTACCATCATCATTCTTTGTGATTTGTACTTTGGAGGAAAAGGCTTTCTCAACACTTTCTCCAAAATAATCTTTTAATCTTTCTTCATGTGAGATCAAAGATCCAACAAGGTGATCGAATTGAAGGGTTGTCAAATCCTTACTTTCTTCCATTATTATGGCAATGTGATTCCATCTTGGTGTGAGAGATCTCAACACCTTTTTTATCAGAACTTAGTGTTCACAGTTTCTCCAAGTGTAGCCATCTTATTGACCACATCTTTTACTCTGACACAATACTCACTCACACTTTCTGCTTCTTGCATCTTTAAATTCTCAAATTCTCTCTTCAATGTCTATAACTTAACAACTTGGACTTGATCACTGCCTTGGTAAGCTTCTTTTAGAGTCTTCCAGGCATCCTCAGCTGTCTTTGCACTTGCAATTCTTGGAAATAAACTCTTGTCTAGAGCTATTTGAATATGAAACAATGCTTGAAAATTCTTCTTCTTAGCTTCCTTCCTTGCTGTTCTTTCATTGACTGGGAGGGCATTCCAATCAGCTGGCTCCTGGTAACCTGATTCAACAATCCCCCACAAATCTTTTCCTATTAAAAATGTCATCATTTTTATACACCATTAATCATACTCATTTCCATCAAATTCTGGAATGGGCAAGCTGTTAGAATTCGACATGATAATCTTTGGTGAAATTCAAACAACTAGATCTTAAACCCAAAACAAAATCCCTGCTCTGATACCAAATGTAGATTTGAAAAAACCAAACACTTCTCTCCTCTAAAACTAGCTGATAGAATTGAACGGCAGAAATAATAAAAGAACAATTATATAAAATTTCACACTATTCAATATTTTTCAGACTCATAATAATCTGCTCTGTTTTGAAACAGAGTTCTCTGTTATTGCAGCTTCAGCAGAAAAACTAAATACAGAGAGGATAAAAAAATAGAAAAGGTTCAGCCTCAAAGACTGTACGCAAACTACAAAGGAAAGTTTTTTAAAAAAACTGTAGAAGATTTCCTAAGCTAGGCATGCGTTGCATGCTTTATTTGAATAAAGCAGAAAACAAAACTATAAAAGAAAAAACTACTTTAAAAAATGAAACAACTAGCTAAGAATAGCCACGCAGGAAAAAACAAGGATCTTCTTCAAATCAATTCTCTTCTAAATAAGGATCCACCAAGTCAGCATCAATTATCTTCAACATTTGCACATATCTATCCTTGAATAACTACAAGGTATATGCAAGGCTACTATGATAATTGACACTCCATTAAATCATTCATTCACTTGTCTATGTTGTAACAAACTTTGCATACATCTCTATTAGGATAGTCGCAACTATAATATTTGACTGTTCTAGTACGTAGTTAAAAGGAAATGGTTGGGAAAGAGTGTAGAGTAGATGGTGAGTGGACATAAGTCGATGGGCACTTTTAGGCAATGATTTTGCTATGTGGAGTCTTGTACTTCTATTTAATTAGAAAGGCATAAAATTTTAAATGAACATGTAATATTCTTCCATACAAACATTTAAATAGGTTTATGGGGGAAGTTGGAAGTTATTGCATATGTTGCAAATTTATAATTTTCATGAATCAAAACTATTCTAATTTATTTTTGAATGATCAGATTAAGGCCATTTTCTTTATATTAGGTTATTCATGTAATAAATTATTTTTTATTCAAGTTGAAATATTCAAAGAATTAATTTAATTAAAACATTAAATTAAATGTATTTAAGAGTAGATAGGGTTAACACATTTTATAGTAAACACCTAATTAATATGGAGTATTATGTATGTGCTTCAAAAAATGTGTAACACATAGGTTTAAAATTTATTAGTGTTCAGTAATATAAGTTTATAAATTTATTAAACCAAAGTGCATGAATAATATACAATATTAACATAGATGACGGTAAATGAAAGTAATTATGATGACATTATTTTATAATTATAGAGCATATACTTGTATATATTATTATAAGATGAGGGATAAAGTTAGATCAAAAATAGAAAACTAGGAGTTTATACACACACACATGCATTATACATATTTATATAGTAAATGGGTATGACATTTAATTATTATTATAATATTAAAACTTAATAAGGAATGTGAATTATATATATATTTAATAAATAGTCGTGACATTATAAAATTAATTAGCTAATAATAGATATTGTTGTCACATGAGTCAAATAGTTGGGATGACTCATAAAGCCTAGAGGGTTGATTTATGGATAGTAAGATCTTAATTAAGAGATAACAACTTCAGTGGTAGTAAATTTGAATCTTGATCAATGCCATCTTATATAAGGAATTGTCTTCATAATTAAGATAATATCATATCAACTAATTTTATTTGACTTTGTGTTTGTTTTAAGAAAATAGCGTTATTATACTTGTTAGATAAAGATAATAATTTGACATCAAATTTTGTTTAAAGTTAAATTGTGGGCCCATTACCCATAGGTCCTAGGATCATTTTTATCTTAAAAAATTAGTAAATTATTAGGATATTTGAATAAAATAATACAATATTATAAGGAACTAAAATGTTTCTTTTAGCCTTAGACATGTGGAAATGTCAAATTTTTACAAGGGGATAAATCAGCTCAACAATTTTAAATACAAATTTTTAATAGTGAGAAAATGGTTACATCTAGTTATACCATATATGTGGGCTACATCAAGATCAAATATATTTACTTACCTTCACAAGAGATAATTAATTTATAAAAATATCAAGTCTAATCACATTTTGGTAGATAATGGTGTCATAGTCAATTTGACAAATATTGGACTACATTTGTGAATGAAAATAGGAAACCCAACAAAAGGATTATATAGGGTCTCTTAGGATCGCTATTATAGAACTTTTTGATGGCATTCACCTACTTACATGAAGAAAGATAAAAAGAAAGAAAATTTTGAGTGAGTCTCATCTCATGGAACATGGGCTTTGATGTGTCAACAAGATTATGAAATAATAAGGGATGGGCTAGCTATAGATACCAAGTGCATTCTAGTTAATATAAATTTTATTCTAGGTGGGCCCACTCTAGTTAAATTAAATGAAAGATTAGTTCTAATGTTTCTCTATAAAGTTCCCTATGCATGTTAATAATTAACTATTGTTCGATGTCTAGAAAAACTACCATGTTTTATTTTATTGTACTTTGTTATTGGACTTGATCAATCCAATAACTTGTGCATGTGGCTTATAAAGTATTATATATGAAAAGAGGATAATCATGTAGTCCAGAATGCATGGTTATCATCTTAAAATATATTTTGAGTATATATAGATTATATAGTTTAATGATAAGTGACTACATAGTACGGGATGTGCATTTCATTCACTAGGTAAATGCTATGTCAACACATGATAATAGTTTTGTAAATGTGTTGTTGAAGATTCACGTAAGTGATTAAAGCATATATATTAAAGATAGTGAGTTACATGAGAGAAAACTTGATAAAGTTAAAATATATGTAATTAACATGTAGAGTATCATTTTCTTTTATTATAAATTCCTTATACGTATATAATTCTTGTCATAACTTTGACTATAAAAATGTTTCTATTGAAATTACTTGTTAATTTAAAATAAAAATAAAAAGGAGAGAGATCTATAGAAGAAAAGGATATATAGAAACATTGTGAAGAATGAATAATTCAATATTAGTTTCTTCAATTATTGATTATGTGTTGGGTAAGTGCAAGATCATCATGGAAAAAACATGCCATTAAGTGGCAAAAAATTCAGAAAAATCAGAGTTAGGCAACTTGACGTAAAAATTTGAATAAGTTATCTATATTATTTCAAAAATGTGTAAGAATAAAATCTATAGAAAATTGAATGTAGTTTCTACTACTAGGTATGTTTAAAAAAAAAATCTATTAGGTGAAAATTTGAAATTTCAATGCAATGGTACTTAAATTTCAGGGAAAAAATAAGCAATAGGTGTCTGTCTGACCACCCTAACCACAATAAAATGATAATATTTTTTTAATAATATTTTAGATATAAGTAGAGGACTCATGCCCTGATGTGATGCATGTTTTTTTGTAATTATTTTCCAAGTAAATAATTAATTATGAATTTTTTATTACAATTTTTTTAAAATATAAAAGCTCGTATGTCTAACCACCTTAACTTGGTCAAAACTTCATGAAGTTAAATTTTTCTTTATTTAATCCTATAGTATGCGAAACAGAGAATGTGACACATGTTTTGGATTCAAAAAATCTAATACCGTTTGAAAGCTATAGATGTTTTTCAATCAGCCTATCAATTAAGATTTTAGTGATAATTTGAATAGAAAATGAATAATAATTACTCGTTAAATTTAAAGTAAAGCATATAATTTATATCAGTGGAAAGCTGAGAATCTCCTTTAAAAACCCTTTTCGTTTCATTAATTTTGGGTAAAAAAATAGTCGTCAGCCACACACCCATCATATTGCCACTTTTTGGCCCACCATGATCCTACACATACCCTGTTTTCTGAGTTGTGAAGTAGAGGCATCTCGTTCTACTGATGATAACAACTAATTTACAAGGGGAGAATTGTTATGTGACTTTTTCTCCAAAAGAAGAGAAAACTATGAAATAACCCTTTAAAATTAGAAGGGAGATTGAAAAATAAAGGATATTATGATCCTTTGGTTAAAAAAGATATTAATACAAAATATGTATAAAAAATTGAATTCAAAAGGTCCAGAAGAATAATTATTAAATGCAATCTTTGTGAAAGGGTGTGATGGTTTGGAAACCAACCCTTAAGGCTTATATAAGAATTCATGTGAGACTTGGAAAGGAAGGGAAAAATATTCAAGGATGGAGACCATTCAAGGAGAGAAGAGAAAAAGGAAAAGATAAATTGAGAAGGCAGAAAGGAGTGAAGGTTAGGGTCTTTGTGTGATATTGAGGAATTTGGAGAAAGGGCAACAATGTGTGTCTAACTTGGGGTAACATACACCTAAGAGTGTCTTGGCTAGGGCTACACCATAAGGCCTATGAGGTAGGTTTTTTTATATTGTAAAGCCTATGAGGTAGGTTTTTTATATCGTAAGGCTCGTGAGGCAGGTTGGGTTCTATGCAAGAACCAAATTCCTCCAAGGGTGCTTCCTTGTCATAAAAATCTTGGACCTATAACCATTCCTCTAAGTGCCAAATAGAAACCTTTCCATGATTTTTAGATAAGTATTGATAACCATTGATTTGAAAATATTGGGAATACTATCTATATGATTTTGGTGTTAATATAATTAATCTATGTGAGAGTGTTATTCCATTTATTATGTTAATTATTTAATTGTTGCATGTTTATACTTTACATTGATTATTCACATTTATTTTTATAACACTACATAACTCAAATTATCTTAATTCTAATATATTTTTTATTGAGAGGGATAAATGCTTTTGACTCAAAGCTATGAACCGATAAGGTCACAAACAGGGGACCTCATCCCCAATATAAATTCTCAACAATTACACCCCAATGGGGTTTGAATCTTGATGGAAAGAATAACAACACAATAACTTAACCATCGCACCATGCCACTATTGGCACTTAATTCTAATATTTATTATATTAATTTCTTTACTATTACTTAAATAAGTATTGGAGAAAATTGAAATTATATTTGGTATTAGAGCCTAACGATCAAACCTTTCTATCATTGAAATTTTTTCTATTTTGACATTTCATATTGTCCTAACCTTTGAGTCGTAAGGCTTAATTCTATAATATCTAACTTATAACCTTTGTCCATATGCTAAATTTGGTTTCTCCATTTGTTCATTAGAATTTTTAAAAATCTTCTATCATATAGATGTCTTCATATTCATATTTAAAATCTTGTTTAGAATTAATATTGCCTTGAGAACTCCCTAATTATACCTATTAATATATTTGAAACACTATATCTATAACCTTTTAATAATATTTCTATGCATACTTTCAAATAAGATATTAGACTATAAATAATAAATTCCTAATCTTTTTTAAATTATTAATTATAAACCTCTAATATTTTTTATTAATATTAAATATATATAAACCATTTAACCTTAGTTCTAAATTTAGGCCTATCTTTCACTCTATTTCAATATCTATCCTCTTTAGGATGCATATATAAATCATTCTAAATCACTCCCTATTCAAATTCTATTATATGTATCTTATGGTTATTGATGTATTTTTAGACCATTGTGCATTATAAAATTGTTGTCACAAAAGTGTGCACCCTTGCTGAGATGATGAAATCACTCAACCACCTTGTGAAACAAGGGATGATCTCCTTGAGTGTGGGATCAAATTGTGGAGATCAACCTCCAAAGAGGTTTAGTTCCCTTGGAACTTCACCTAATTTAAGCTATCTATTGTTGCTTGTTGAGAAAAGGGTAAGAAGGAAACATGAAAGTGAAACTTAAAACTAAAAGGTGATGCACCAAATGGTTTTTTGAGACCTACACAATTTCCTCTGAACACATAGTTGATCAATAACAAAGCTATTTCATACACATCTTAGATATTTAATATGCCCATGCATCAATATTTCATAAGAAGGTTATAATGTTCACAATACTAAAAGGAAAATCTACCATCTCTTCATAACTTTGAATTGTTTACATCATTTACACAACCTACAACCTGCAATAATTCACACTTTCTACCTAAAGGTGTTGTTAATGAGACACAACAAAAAGGATTATCACATACAACACAAGAAATTACATCAATCTAAACATTGCACACAATGAAATAGCCATAGAGAAGGATAAAATGCTTAAATTCATTGATTGAAAAGGTGTTTAAAATAGTTGTACATGCCTAAAAAATGAGTTACAAGGTTGTCCCAACTTGAAAGAACTTGAAAACTAGTTAAAATATATTGCTAAGAAAGAAAAGAACTAAATTAAAACTATCCTTGGGGCTGCCTTATATGCTACTCAACAGTTGCAAAATGATAGGAACATGTGTTTGCTGGGTCAAATCTCCTTTGGGCATCCAAAATAGATATCCCTACTTTTTATAACCTAAAAGTGCTCCAAAAAAGTGTTGGAATGAAGAAAAATTCATGCCTTGACCTTTTCTACCATTAAAGCTCCACAAACAACTCCTAAATGTTGGTAAATTCTCCAAAATTGGGTCAAAAATTCCCTAGGTTCTCTCAACTTGTTGGATAACTCACTCAACCTCCTCCTAGATATTTGAAATTTTCTATAATTGTTCTTCAATTGCTTATAAAGCTTGTGGAAAAATTCTTGGAAATGATAAAATACCCAAGGAGGGCATGGGAAATCTTCAAAAACTAAATTTTACCTTGTCTTCATGAGGATTCCACATGACTATGGTCTTCATGTCTTTAGATTTGTATACTTGGTTGTTTGACAAGAGAGTGATATTTGTCCCATCCACCACCTTCAAGTACTTGTGGAGACCTTGCAAATGTAGATGAACCTTATGCTACTTCCATGCTACTATTAAAGGTCAACTATCATAAAATATTTATCAAAAATCTATCACTAGAACCTCTGTCTTAGTTCCATCATGAAGCAACATTATGAATTTTGTATTCACCAAAGGTGTCAATTACAACTACAACTCAATCATCAATTTCAGACAAAGTGTGCTCTTTAGAAGATAACTTAGTACTGGCTTGTAAATGTTCAACAAATGATTCAATTGTAGCTCTTCCCTTGATCTACAACGCATCATTGATTTCCATAATTTAGATTTTTTGTAAAGAAAAGACTGTCTTTCTTGCTAAATGTATTGGTGTTTTTGGACTATCACCCTCAACCATGCTTTCATTCCCTACTAAACCCTACTCTATCTTTTGAAACTTTGTGTATTGTTCAGTAGTCATGCTTATCATATTGGATATCATCACTATGACTATCAGTTTTTCTTTTAATGTAAATTCCACTATCCTCAATAACCATAGCTTATTTTTCAATGTTATTATTGTGAAGACCTTAGTCTTATTCATGTGAATTTACTCTTTTTTCAATAAGGTCAATTGATAATCAATAGGTCACACAGTCATAACACTTTTGACTATCATATCTCTTGATAACACTTTGATTGTCATATCTCTTAATTATGTTATCTCTAGTAACTACCTTCTTTTCCTTGCACTGTATGACTATCACTATAAAAATATCTATGACTATCCTCTAGACTAGCTTCGTCCATCATGCACATAGTAGCCTTTTGACTGTAAGTCTTTATACACAATCTAATAAAGATCTAAACCTATATTGATTGCCTTCATGCCTATCTTTTAGGATTACTATGCATAATTATTATGCCCCTAAGATCTGTCGTACATGGTTTCCACACATATTTGCATCTATGCTTATTGTCTTGGACCTATCCATCATTGCACTTGTCCTCCATAAAACCTAAAAACTTCCCTCTATATGACCATCCAGTTAATATGATTGTCCATTAAATTTTCTATAGGTCTATTCTCATTAGGCTATCAACAAATGTGAACTCTTTACATGCTTCGTGTGGGATTTTTAGATAGTCAACATGGTTTTAACATGATTGAAAATAAACAATCTACTATTGTTATGACAAACCCTATGAATGTTCTTCATTATAAACAATCTCGTATGCAATCTCCTTCTTTATGGTACATGTACCTATTGCACACATGCCATGTTCAAGCCAAGGACCCCCTCTTTTCATTTTACCTTTGTCTGGTCAGTTCACCTTTTCCTCGTTTTGTGTGCCCCTATTTTTGAGCTTAAGTTGGTCTTGAGCCTTAAGATTTCTAAATTCATATTGAAAAAAAGCACCTACCCAAGTTTCACAAGGTTTCTAGCCTTTGCAGAAAATAACTTGTGGGTTTCCATCCTTCAGAAGTTGCATCATCCCTCGCCGCTTGTGGGTCCCTAGCTGCGGGTCTCCCTTGGTGGATTTATGTCCCTTTTTTTCCATTCTCTACGACATTCTATCCATGTCGCATTGTGGCTCCCACATCAAAATTTTATGCATGACCTTTGGCTTGACGTCCTTGGTGGTGCGAGTTTCCGCACAGCCACCTACCCAACCCTGTCGTACCTGCAATTAATATTGAGCATTAATGGTGGTTTTCTTATAAATAGCCTACTACTCAGCTATCATTTTCACTCGTGATTTTAAAATTTGAGAAAGCCAAAGCTATCCCTGTGTGCATTAGAGATTCAAGCATTCCCTTAACTGATCATTGCCTTTCCATTTGCACATTTCCAGGTATGAACTCTGCTCATCCTTTTTTCTAGAACTTGTAGTTGCCTGGGTTTTTAAGGTTAGGGTTTTCAAAATCAGGAATCTAGGTTCTATCCATGAAGAATCAAAACCCTACCCCTTGAGGTGAAAAAATTAAGCGTCAAATCCGTGATTCCTCCTTCACCGTTGAACAATATGAAACCACAACCCATGCCACATTAGACCCCGCATTCAAACACTCAAACCCTCGACCAAACAACTGATAAACATTTAAAGGTTCTGTGGAACCCTATTTGCAGGAGTTCGTTTCCCCACGGAAATCGTTCAACAACTCGCTCTACACAGATCCTCCCCCTGAAATTTCAGCGACTCTTATGCCAC
This sequence comes from Sequoia sempervirens, assembly GCA_007258455.2. Classification (NCBI taxonomy): domain Eukaryota; kingdom Viridiplantae; phylum Streptophyta; class Pinopsida; order Cupressales; family Cupressaceae; genus Sequoia; species Sequoia sempervirens. The sequence continues at coordinate 7,744,612 of VDFB02000020.1, read as the reverse complement.
AACCCTGAAAACTCTATCAGAAAAAGTGGCTAAGTCCTTGAATCTGCACGGGTGCACCCTTGCGGCTTTCTATGTGTGAAAATTTGTGTGTTAGCAGTCATTGGTTAACAACAAACTTGACACAAAGCCCCACCATGCAGTCCCCACACCATCCATTGTCGAATTTGGCCCAAGTATTATAACCCAGAATAAGTGTCATTGCGGATTCGCTCATGAGGGTCGCCGCTAAGGGGAGTCTGCCCCAATTCGACCATTTTCTAACAAAAAGACCACCGTGCCTCCCCGTCATGCGACCTCTGCACCTATCACCTCTGAAAGCCCAATGTTGGAGTTTGAAATGACAAAGCTTCTAAGTCAGAATGATTAGGTGGGTTTTCCCTTGTGAATGTTTATAGTTGGAAGGTCATCTCCATGTGGCTATCATTTAATGGTGAAGCCCTTGCAACCATCCACTTTGTGAATCTCGTACCCATGACTTTCGTGATCAAACTTTGAATGCAAGTGATAAGACCTCAAGACAAAGCTATCATTTGCGGGTCCAACTTTGCATAACGTTGCTTGTGAAGAGTCGTCACGCCCCTAATGTAACTTAAGGAAAAACTCCACCACCCCTCTGCCTTGTGAATTCTACACTCACCACTGCCACTAAGACAATGAGAACCTAATTGATAAAATACATAAGTTAAAATCTTTGGCGGGTCCGCTCGTGTGGACCACCATCTATAGGACACCATTCACCCAAAGCCATTGCTTAGCAACCAAGCCTTAATAGAGCTCCACCCCATGGATTTCATACTCCTAAGTACCAAATTCTACAAAATGATCAAGCATTTAAGCCAAGCAACTAAGAATGATTCCATGCACATGCCAAAATGTTCGAGACTAAAATTGACCAAGTAGAGAGACCTTGCAGGTTCCACCATGCAGAACTCTACTTGTAGAATGATGGTTGCCCAAGGATACTTCCTAGCAGTAAAACTAAAACAACCTTCCACCTCACGGCTTCTATAGCTTGCACACTCGCATGAGCTTTAAAGATTGATCTGACATGAGAAAATAGCTTCAAGTTCCTTCATCACAAATTTTCGCACGTGCCTAATAGCTTTACGCCCAATTTTCTTAGTAATCAAGTCATGTGGAAATTTACTATCGGTTCACTGCTTACAAAAGTCAGCCTCCCCAACTTCGTTCCTTAGGGATTTCACCTTGACAGCTTCCATAGGGTGAAAACCCACACCTCTAGATCCACATTTCAATAAAATTTACCAATGAGCTCAAAATGATGAAATATGTTAGATCTAATGATATTTTAAGGGTGTGTGGATGTATTTAGTGAGATGATTGTATTATTTAAATAACGTTTTCCCTCCTAATCTATCAGAATGCTTACTGCACCTCTTGTGTGCAGAATTTATGGAACCCGCTGAGGGAACAACATAGAAGCTAATGGAGAAAATTGACAAAGGAATGAAACCAACAAGGACTCCTAGAGGAAAAGACGAGAAAGAACCAATGAAGGACCAATTCCATAGGGTCGAGTGCACCTCAAAAGTTACATTTGATTGGGAAAAGGTTACGGATACTAATCTAGGGCATGTCAACATTGATGAGTTTAGACAGAGGGTCATGGTAGACCCTAAAACAAAAGGGGCTTTGAGAATCAAGAAAGTGGACTCGCAAAGACAACATGCTTTCCTCCTACTCTAGTGGCTCCAAAATTAGTGATGACTTTTCGGGAGTGCTATCACCCTCAGAATAGAAGGATAGTCACCAGGGATGGAAGAGTACTGGCAGACCTATCTCCCTAATCTATTGGAAAAATATTTGGTATTCCTCTCTTTGACCAAATGGAGGAAGTGGAAAAGGGATTTTCCTCGAAATTATGGCAAGAGGACCCAATTGGCTGCAAATGGACAATCAATCAAGCATGGTTAAAAGATAAGACGACAATGATTTAGTCACACTTCTAAGTAGATTAATGGGCCTCCCCACTTCCTCACTCTTTGAGGAGTGGATGTTTTATTTCATAGAGGAGATTCTCCAAGGCACCACCAAATTCCACTAGGCAAAAATGACAAGTGGGAATCTGCAAAGTTAGTTTATGGCAATAAAGAAGACTTTAGAATTCTACATGATATCTTATTTGATCTATCTCCTACCTATGAATTTTCCGTATAAGGATTAGATTGTGTTGGATTATTGGGAATGAAGAAGGGTTAACTTAGGGTATACAATTGTTACCCTCAGCTTCAGTACAATTTATTTAAGAGAGACTACAAGAGAGTCAACGATGCCTTCATTGGGTGTATCATCCATTCTCTAGGAGGAGACTACCATAGGAGAATGTCCCACAGTGGTGAAGCAATGGTGAAAGGTTTTGGGTATTGGTTTATCCAGTTCCCAAAGTTTACATACATCAGAGCAAAAGGATTCTCGTGAAGACCTTACCGACTGCCCCATTACCCAAATGATATTATCATATTGTTGGAGCTTACTTCACAACTACAGACTCCCCACACTTTGTTGCACAACAAGAACTGTGTTGGGGTCCCATATCCCCTCACATCTGGGCAAGGGATGTATTCCTATCTTGCTACCCTGTGTGCTGATAATTCAAAAAAGTAGTTGGCCGAATATGATCTAGAGTTGCACATAGAAAGAGGAGGCTTGGAACCTCTCAGAAAATTGAAGAAATAGGTTTGACGACAATATGCCCACATGCCACAAATTGAATATTTCTGGGAAAATTGTGATGATGACCGCGAATTCAGAAGGTGACACTACATGAAAATGACTGCCAACTTTGTGAAGGCCATCAATTTGTATCATGTCTCAGACCAGATTGTTGAAGATGAAAATATTCTGGATGAAAGATATAGTGCTCTGATAAATGTGTCGCTACCCATCATCGACTAGAATGAGCCAGAGGCACTGACCTGAATATTGTCACCCACTCCGTAGAACAAAGAACCAGGAAATGGAAAGATGAACAAATAACCCAATTGCATGAGTAGGGCACGAAACTAACATGTAGGGAGCTCAAGGATGGGATAAAAAGTGAAACAGATAGTGGCGCTACTACAGGCCCTTCAAGTGAGGCTCCTAAGTCTCCACCTATCACAATATCATGAAAGAGAAAATATATATCTGAGCAGAAGTCTAAGCATAAAGTCTATACCAAGAAATCAACAAAAGGGTAGAATCCACTGAAGAGATCAAAGATAATGGGAACCTTTGTTCTCGAAATTCCCACCATCTGAGAAGAAGGATCTCCACACAAAGACAAGGAAGAAGTTGAGCAACCATGCTCACCACCACCCACTACCTTTGCTCTCCCATCGGCCGCTACCACTGCTCCATCTCCTCTCACTCCTCATTTTCTACCCATTTCATCACCACCCACTGTGGACATCTCTGTCCACCTAACCTCTGCTTCCCCAACTACACCTGTGGTGGTGTTAGACTCTTCTTTCTCCAACACTTCCCCACTATCATCTTCCTCGCTTCCCCCTCCACTGTCGACTCTTTCTACTCTACCACCTTCACTACCAACAACCTCGATGGCACCCCTTGTTCTACCACAAGCCTTCGCTTCATATCTGCAGAGTGTGCCATCTAAGTTGTCCAAGGTAATCCTCAACCCTCAAGTAAAGACACTAATGGCCCAACTTGCTACTACCTTGCCTCTGCCTCCACCTCCTATTGATCCACCTAAGATGGAGGAAATAATGAAAATCTCTGAGGAAATGGAGAGGTTGAGCATGAAGCAACCTAAAAATGCAACAAAGGGTATTGTTGAAGAATTAAAGGATTCTAACTAAGAGGAATACTTTGAGCATCCTGATGGATGGCTAAGGGTTAACATAGATGAAGTAGCCTCCGATGATGAAGGGAAACAAATTCCTGAGGGTGGAGATATAGGTAAATCAATGAACACTATAATGTTGAAACTTTGGGTCAAGAGCTAGAAGGTGAGCAACCCCAAGGGCACAAGGGAGAAGAAGTAAACCTAGAGGAGCATCACTCCAAGGAAGGAAAAACTAATACAAGTATTGATGGAGAGAAGACTAATGAGCCCTCACAAACTAGCCAAGATGAGGGCCTACAACAAGAAGTACTTCTGAGAGGATAACAAGAACAAGAAAAGGAAGAAGAAGAAAATGTAGAGGAAAAGAGTGTTGAGCCCGAGAAGGTTGTTGTAATTGAGCACAAAGAAGACAAAGGGACAACATTAGAAGAAGAAAATGTCACCAAAGAAAATGTAGAGATTGTTGAGCTTGACAAAGGAAAGGCTATACAAGAAGAGGAGCCTGATGAAGAAGATCCCAGGAATGAAGAGAATGAGTCTTCAGGTCAACAAACATAAGTCCCCTCATGGCTAGAGCAACAATTAAAGAGAAAGGCTCTAGTGCTTTTCGATCCCTAGGCTCGCTTGGAAGCAATACTGGCCAGAGACCAACAAAAGACCAAAAAGGAGAAGAAGCCGAAGATCAGGTCACATATCATCACCGACACTTCTCGATCATGAATGCTACAAGTGTCCACTCCTGTGGCTTACAAGGATGCAAGCATAATTGAGGGAAAAGATTATCAGTTATCTACCATCAACTTGGGCCCAACATCTTGAGCCCAAAAGATTAAGGAGCTAAAAGAATAGGTGGCAGAACTGATTTCCTTTATACAACAATGAACAACATCAGGAGAGGAAGCTCTAGTGGAATCACTTTCACCTACCTTTCTCTCAAAAGAGGAGGTCAATAAGATGGAACAAATGAAGAACTAGACCAAGTCAACTTCTAATTGGTTCAAAAGAGTCATTGACATAGGTGGCAAGGACATGCACCGTGTAACTAATATGCATAATGAATTTTGATTTTTGCAGAAGGAATTCAAAGAGGTAATGGGGATCTGTAAGGAGTTTCCTTAGCTTCACAGGATAATATATTCAGAGCTGGAGAGAATCCTCAAACTCTCTTGGGAAACTTGGGAAAAGGAATTGGTGTTTCCCAAAGAAGATCACTGGTTACTTGAAGCTTGGTAGTTGAATTTTGAATATAGAAAAGAGGTTTTGGAAGGGGCCTTGCTTGAATTGGAGGACATTCACAAGTAGATTGTGGATCATCGGGTCGAAAGTGATGAGTTTTTGAAGTTGATAACAGGCTATGAGATGCCCACCTTGGAGCTAGATTGAGAGGCCATCAAGCGTGAGTTCCCATCAAGTGTGAGTTCCACAAGAGGATAGAGCAAGTGGTCAATGACACATTGCCGATAAATTTCATGGATTTCACTAAAAGAGCCTTCACAGAGTTAGAACAAGTACTCAGAGTTGAGCTGAAATGCATAAGGCACCAAGATTGAATGGTGGAAGGATTTAAGAGAGTTTCTTTCTAGATCTCTAAATCTGACCTCTTTGAAGAAAAGAAGCTCTTGGCTATAATTGGGAAGTTTTTTCAATATTCTGCCACCCAAAAGGAGGTTGGAAACCCAATAATAGCTTATGAGTATTTGCTAAAATAGTTGAAAAAGATAAAAGTAGTTACAAGACAAAATAGACTATAGGACAAAATAGGGAAAAGACAAAAGAGTCTATTCTTATATTGTAAAATATTGGGGTTAGGTGAAACCCTAAACTAGAATGAATTTGAGTCACTCATTGTTAAGAAATCTTGTCCATTCATTCTACTTTTTGAAAGCTATAAATAGGGGTTGATGAGCCTAGTTTTTGGTAGAAACTATAGTCCATTTGCTCATAGATGTCATGGACTTTAATGTTAAATATTGGTATTTGCATAATGTTTCTCTCAAACCATTGACATTTGATATTATCCTATCCCTACAGGCTTTAATGATATTTGGCATAATATGTGAACTATCTATATTGATTTTTCATGTGTTTAATGAGTGTCTCTTAGAGTGGTTATAGATGTGCAGTTATTATGCATACTGACCTTGCCATGCAAATTTAATGTGCTAAGTTGAGGAAGACACCACCAGCTGGGCATGCTCCATAACGTCCAGTTGAGGAATCTCTCCAAGTCAAAGGTAGTTGACAACAAAGATTCTTCATGCAAGTGAATGTAACCACCCTGTTGTGGACCATAATGATTGAGCATGCATGGGTGTTACTGTTATGTTGGGTCTACGTTTGACTTGCATGTCTGACCGGATTCCATGCATGTGTAACCGCCATCGCTCCACTTTCCCCTGCTTTCCCTAAATGGCATCCTCCTAGTCGTGGAGTTGACTACCTTGTTTTAGTTGTAGTATAAATAATAATTTGACACTCCTTCCTCAATTAGTTAGAAGAAAGTTAGTTATAATAGAGGAAGAGGTTGCATGATTTGACATTATACTCATTCTCCAATTTCAATACTTTACTCTTTCTACGCATGATTTACAGTGAATGAAATATAGTTCTGAGTTCAAGCACTTGAGTTCTTGTTAGTTTAGAGGATACTTATCCAAGGGGGCCCACTTGTTGAGTAATCCATCTTATTAGTTTAGCATTAGTTTAGTATTAATTGTTGTTTAGTACTTAGTTAGAAATCTGGCATCAACTGTTCCTGCAACCACTAAAAGTCCATTCTGTGTCTGTTCCTATAGCCAAGGCAAACAGACTAGTTTCTTGTTTGTTGCTTAGATCTTTTATTCCTGTCATGCATTTCAGCTTAGCATAAGTTGTTGGTTGATGTTCTACATTTGCTTTATTTCCTTTTCAAGCAATTTACTTTCAGTATTGTGTTTCTTAGCTATACACTATAAATGGCTACTTGAGAGTCTCTAGGGCACATACTGCACTGGCCCATTTCAAGTTCACATCCCCGAGTTGACAATTTAAATGCACCTTCATGATGTTGAGATAGCTATTCAGGTTAGATGTCTAATCTCTGAGTCATGGCTATAAAGACTTAGTTATTAAGACCATTGTAGGAGGCCAACATTTTTGGCACCATTGCTAGGGATGGTGTCAAACTAGGAAGTTTTTTTTTGTAGTCATTGTTAGCTTTTTTTTTTTTTTTTTTTTTTGTTGTAATGTTTTTGGAAATTTTTCTTTTAGGAAGTAATGACCCCCCTTATTCGTTACAAATTTTTTTGTGTGAGCTGACTAATAGTGAGTAATACCGCACACATAGAGGAAGGTGAAGGGATGCTTATGGGATATTTCTTCCTAACAATCCTAATCCATTCTAGCTAGTTGAATATCAGAATCTACCAGAAGAAGAAGAAGATCCACACCCCTTTGTTGATGCATATCCTGATCTGACTAGTTCTAAAGTCTCCTCTAAAGATAAAAGTCAGCTTGAGAACCCCCTTGCTTTGGAACCACATCAAGCAGGCATGGGTGATGCAAATGGGAACATACCTAACCAACCAACTTTTCCTTTTCCCATTACCCATCAGAATGAAGTTGAGAACATTAAGAATATCCCTACTACAACACTCCCAAATTTTTATGGACTTGTCATAGAAGATCCTACTATCTTCTTATTTGAGTTTGACATACTCTACATGAGTTATGATTATACAACTGATTTCCATCGACTTAAGTTATTTCCTACCACTTTGAAAGAAGTTGCATTAAGATGGTTCATGAGCCTAGGAAGAGATACTGTGGAAACTTGGGAAGACATGAAGACAAAATTCCTTGAGAAATACAAGGAATATTGTAGGGGTAGTGACATGAGAGGAGGTAATATTTTCAGGATGCAGCAAAAGGAAGATGAGAGCCTGGAAGATTACATTGCAAGGTTCCTATTTTTCCTACAAAAATCTCCACATCGTACACTTAATGAAGACTCACAAAAGTTTCTTTTCCTGAAAGGAATCAATGATAGCTACACTAATGCCTTGGATGTTATAGGAGATATCACCCAAGGTCCCTGGGATGATATCAAGAAAATATGCCAGAACTACTCTAGGGTAGCCTCAAAGAAAGGGAGAGCTTATCAATCTTCCATGGGTAAGTCAACTACCAGTGGGGTTTCAAGAATGGAGATTGCACATTTGTTGATAGACTTCATGCAAGATATTATAAATAATCTAGCTACTCAGCTAGATACACTTCAGGACAAGAAGAAGCTGCAAGAGGAGGCAGAGGCAATGTTAATAGAGTACTTCCCTCACTGCAAAACAAAGAAGAGAGATTGCAGATGTAAGATGGTAGCTAATCTTGAAAGCAAGCAGATTTCACTTGAGTTCAAGCCAATTCCGATTGAAGAAGACCAAGTCTACTATGTTGCACAAAGGAAGCCTTGGGCTCCAAGACAAGGTATGCCACCAGATCCATTATCCTATGTTGGGCCATATTTTAATTCCTATTTATTTGGTAATCAATGGCAACCCTCATATCCATCCAGTTATGGAGGATATCCATCACAGCCTTAGAATAACCCTCTAAATGCTTGTCCTAGTCAATAGAGTCCTCCACCTCAATGGCAACAACCTCAGGGGAATTGGTAGCAATTTCAAGGGCATTGGCAACCACCTCCAGGAAATTGGTAGCAAACAAATCAATGGAGAGGAGGACAACAGTGGTCTACTTAGACAACCAATTACATGCAGCCACTTTCTCAGCCCCAACAACTTGCTCTAATGCCTCCACCTGCTAATCCAAGCCCAAATTCACCTAAACCAACTCAGCTACTAGCTCATCCCACACCCAATCCTAATAACAAACAACAATAATAGCCTATATACTCTATTGATTCAAATCAATTCCTTGCATATGTTGTGAGTGTAAGTGATATCCATTTGCATTCAAGAACCACTCTACCAGACCCTTCCAAACCCATTATTACTGAGCTTCATGTGGAAGAGGAGGAGAATCCTCTGAATGATCCCATTCAGCCAAATGCACCTAAAAATTATGAACCAATTCAAGTCAAGCAAACTAAACAAGAACCACCATTTCCTCAGAGATTGGAAGTTTCCAAGAAGAAAGAAGAAAATGAGGATACTACTTTTGACATCCTGGATTAGCTAAAGAATATATGTGTTTAGATACCCCTATTTTAGGTCATAAAGGATGTTCCAATCTACGCCAAACTATCAAAGAAGCTTGTCTCAAGAATCCAAGTAGAAAGAAGAAAGACCCAACTACAGTTCATGTGGTGGGCCAGCTAGCTGACATTATGTTGGGAAAAGTGAGTATTCCCAAGTATAATGACCCAGGGAATCCTGTGGTAGCAGTTGTCATAAACAAGATCCAAGTAAAGAATGCTCTGATTGATTTAGGGGCAACAATAAATGTAATGATGAAGGACATCCTGCAGCAACTAAATATTACAAGTATGAGATCTACTCCTACTGTCCTGTAGCTTGCTGATAGCTCTACTATTAAGCCTGATGGTGTAGTAGATGATCTTGTGGTAGTTCTAGATTCTTGGGAATACCCAATAGATTTTATGATTCTTTCTCTTGAGGCTACACTAGGCGGATATCCCATCATTCTTGGAAGGCCTTGGTTGGAAACTATAGATGCATACATTGGATGTCGTTCTAGTGACATGACCATTTCAAATGGAAGTAGTACTAAGAAGTTTGTTCTTTATCCACCTGCTCAACCATCTCATGATGAAGATAGTCTCGTTTGGCCCCATGTTGGTGAAGAGGCCGAGGAAGTTAATTATGTAGCACAACTTATGGTGTTAGGAAGAAGCTCTTTCATGCAGCTCCAAGATGAAGATGAGGTGTTGGCTAATCTCATTCAAAATTATTATGAAGTGGAGGAAGCATCATCTTTTACTTTAGTTAGGACACTTCTTCCTACTCTCCCTGTAGCCATTGTTCCTACAGACATTCTTACTATAGATGATCTTCCTGCAGCCATTGTCCTTGTAGATAGACTTCCTGCAGCAACAGGTATGTTCCATACATTGCTGCCATATGAACTAAAGGTACCATGTATTACTAAAGCAACAATGATAGAGTTAACTACACAAGTCCAAGTGTCAAAGGGAAAATATTTGCATGTTAATAGTAAATTGAATGAGGAGCAAAAATTGTTATTAGTAAGCCTATTGAGGACCCATCAGCATGCATTTGCATGGGATTATCATGACATGAAGGGAATGGATCCTAAGCTTCGTACACAAAGGATTTATATCAAAGATGATTGCACTCTAGTAAGACAACCACAAAGAAGAATTAACCCTGCACTAAGAGAGATTGTGAAAGGAGAACTGCACAAATTGCTACATGCAAGATTTATCTACCCCATTTCAGATAGTTAGTGGGTGTTTCCATTGGTGATTGTGCCCAAGAAAGGAGGGAAATGGTGAGTTTTTGTTGATTATAGAGAACTTAATGTTTCCACTAAGAAGGATCACTTTCATTTACCTTTTATTGATCAAGTCTTGAACACACTTGTAGGAAAGCAATACTTCTCTTTTCTAGATGGATTTAGTGGCTACAACCAGATCCAGATTGCACCAGAAGACCAAGAGAAGACCACATTTACCTATTCATGGGGGACCTATGCCTATTTGGTACTCTCATTTGGCTTGTGCAATGCACCTGCAACTTTCTAGAGGACAGTCATTAGCATATTCTCATACATTTCTCAAGATTGCATGTAGATTTATATGGATGAATTCGCCACTTATGGTGTTGATTTTAATCAAGCATTAGAAAATATCAAGGGATTCCTATAGAGATTTAAAAATCAAAACTTGTCCTTAAATAGTGAAAAATGCTTCATGATGATGCAAGAGGGTGTAGTTCTTGGCCACTACATCTCCCACAAGGGAATTCAAGTAGACCTTGCAAAAATTGAGGTAGTCACAAATCTACCTACACCTGCAAAACATAAGGATGTTAGGAGTTTCTTGGGTCATGCAGGATATTATAGGTGATTCATCAAGGATTTCAACAAGGTAGCAACACCATTGTATACCCTTCTCACTAAAGATGTTGAATTTCAGTGGACTGAAGCTTGTGACAAGGCATTTTCTGACTTGAAGGCAGCTTTGACTCATGCTCTTGTACTCAAGGGACCCAATTGGGAGCTTCCTTTCCACATCCACACTAATGCATTAAACTATGCCATAGGAGCAGTCTTAGGACAGAAAGAGGGAGCTATTGAAAATGCTATTTACTTTGTCAACCAAAATTTGCAAGGAGTTGAATTCAATTATACAGTGACAAAGAAGGAGATGTTGGTAGTAATCTATGCACTAAAAAAATTTAGACATTACATAATGGGCTACCAAATCCTTGTGCACACTAACCATGCAACCATTAGGTATCTCATGAATAAACCCTTGACATAGGTAGATTGGCAAGATGGTTATTATTGATGCAAGAGTTTAATATAACCATTGTAGATAATCTAGGGAAGGCCAATGTTGTTGCAGATTTTCTTTCAAGGCTAACAAAATCAGAAGACAATCAGCCCATAGATGACTCTTTTCCTAATGAGCATCTATTTTCTCTTAGTGTAAAAATACCCTAGTATGTTGACATAGCCAATTATTTGGTTACAGGTAGAGTTCCTTCTCACTTCTCTCCAAAAGAGAAAAGGGAACTCATTGAAAAATCTTTTCCTTTCTCTTAGATTGCTGGATGTTTGTTTTATACTGGACCTGACCATGTCATGAGAAGATGTGTGAGAGAAGATGAGACATATGAAATTTTGCATGCACGTCACAATGAACCATGTGGAGGACAATTTGTGGCCAAAAGGACAACAATGAAGATTCTGAACATAGGGTATTACTGGCCAACACTCCACAAGGATGCAGGAAGGCATACCAAAAAATGTGATATATGTCAAAGAATGGGAAAACCAACAAGATCTGATGAGATGCCACTCTACCCTCAAGTAGTAATCAGTCCCTTTGATAAGTGGGGATTAGATTTTGTGGGACCAATTGACCCTCCATCAAATTGTAAGTCTTATATATTGGTATGCATTGATTATGTAACAAAATGGGTAGAAGTTAAGGCCATGAAGCATGCAAGAGATAACAAAGTTGCAGAGTTTCTTTATGATGATATTTTCACAAGATATGGAGTCCCAAGGGAAATAGTGACCGATCAAGGAGCTCAATTCACATCAACTCTTATCGCAGCACTAATTAATGAGTATAGCATAAGGCACAAGAATTCTACTCCTTATCACCTACAGGCCAATGGCCAAGTTGATGTGACCAATAGAGAAGTTCAAGCCATCCTGACTAAAACAATAGTTGCCCATAGAAAGTATTGGGAAAACATATTACCAGAAGCTATTTGGGCCTATAAGATAACATGGAAAACAACTGCAGGCTTCACCCCATTTGACTTGTTGTATGGAAAGACAACCATGGTGCCAATTGAATTTGAACATAAGCCTCTACAAATTGCAATGGATTTAGGGATGGTTTTTATGAAGCACATAGAGAAAGAATCATGCAGCTAAATGCTTTGGATGAGATAAGAAGAGTAGCCCTGCAACATACAGAAGTAGTGCAGAATCAGAGGATCAAGTGGCATGACAAATTTATCAAGGATAAGAAGTTTAAACCAGGAGATTGGGCCTTGCTCTATGATTCAAGATACCAGGACAATGCAGGAAAATTGCAAAAAAGGTGGCTAGGACCATAGAAAGTTGCTGAGGTCTTTCCTAATGGAGTTGTTTAGCTCACCACCATTGACCCTATTAGGTTCAAATTACTTGGCAACAGTCATCGCCTCAGATTATACCATAAGCTAGCTTCTAAAGAAGAGTTCCTACAACAATTCACCCAAGCCTCAGAGCTTCCTACAATCGAAGGTAGTGGACCTAGTGTCCCTCCTTTAGCCTAATCGAGGTACGTAATTTTCATAATAAGGACTTTCACTTATGTGGAAGTACATTTCTTTGTCATCCACCTATCCACCCATCCATCACCACCTTTCTCTCTCTTCCATCACTTCATTTATTGCTCAATTTATTTTCCAACAGGGCGAGTGTTACTTTATCCACGATCTTTGCAGCAAATCTTCCACACATCCAGGTATGTGTGCATTAATTGCTATCTTTAATAATATTTTAAGTGTGTTCATTTAATCACTGCACGTTAGTATAGACGTTTGCATAAAATGCCATCATTCCCTATCGCATCACCACTCCCATCTCACATGTGTGGACACATGTCCAAATTTAGGTTGGGGGGAGGGAAATGAAAAAGATGCAAATATTTTATGAATTTACTGCCCATGTGTCAAACCATATTAGTCTATGTCAGAAATTTAAAAAAATGTGTTGATTTGAAATTGAAAGGACGACTTTCATGTGTGAAGTGACAAAAACTGCAACCGCCATTTCTTCCTATCATAATTTCCCTTTAACACTCCTTTTCTTGCCATTATTTCCCTATCCTAATCTTTAGTTGCAAGCAAAAAGGAAAAATAAAAGAAAGGAAATTCAGTCAACGTTGGCACTAGAATTTAGTAGACACTACAAGGAAGGGCATTGCAGGAAAGGAAGTTGTTGAGCATTTGTTTGATTGTAGACAATGGGAGGTAGGTTAATTTGAAACAAACCCACAATGCATAACATTTTACTGTAGGATGCACAATGCCTAGCCGAATTTCAAAATTGTGGATGGATAGATTACTTTCTGAAGTTGGGTGGTTTTGATGAAGGTGTTGCCCTTGAATTTTCCTAGATATTTTTCAGAAGGGAAAGCCACAGTAAAAAGGTTAGAAATTGTGGCAAGAGAGGAAAGAATTGCAGAGGTTACAGGGTTACCTGTTGATGGTGAAAATTACCTTACTTCCAAAGACTCCAGGTCAACTAGGGATGAATTTACAGAGCCAAATGACCCTCCATTGAGCATAGATAAACAAGGTACAAAGAGAATGTCTTTGCCCGAGCTGTGGAAGTAGATAGTTGTGTATGTTATCAAATACATCACTTGTGAGGGTCGCCAGTCAAATTTGTATTTTTTCCACTTCAATATTTTGAACCACATGAGGCACAGAAGGAGGATGAATGTGCCCAACGTGTTGTACAATCTTCTCTCAATCATGTTGGCTGAGACCCAAAAATATAGGGACAATTTTGTTTCCCACCACTGCTTGATCAAATTGCTAGTTGAAAAGTCTCTGCATGATGTATCTAGAATGACTTGGGAAGAGTTTATCAATGTTAAGCACTTGCCACCTAGGGCTATACCTCAATCTCATCGGTCTAGGAAGAGAGTAAGCACGACTGAAGCCATTCCTAGTGCTTCAACTTCGAGCGTTGGCTTTGGTGTGAATCTTCCTATAGCAAAAGAAGCTATAGAAATTAGTTCTTTTGAAATAGAGTACTCAACAAAAGAAATCTCTTCCTCGGATTCTAATGATGGAGTTCCACTTGAAACCCTCATGAAAATTAGGGCACAATAGAAAGAGGTAAAAATGAGAAAAGGGAAGGCTAAAACACAACCTGTAGAAATAAAAGTGTCAAGTTCTAAGAAGAGGAAGGTCGATAATGTTCATCTTGTAGCCAAAGGAAAACGTGAGAGACCTCCCAGGAAATCAAGACCAATTAGGCCTGCAATTGGAATGCCTCTGTAGGAAAGCCCTAAACTTGGTGAGACCTCACATAAGGGCCTTAAAGCTCCAATGGAGCAGAAGAATGTTGAAAAAGGAGAAGACATATTTAAGAAAGTAGCAAATATAACATTAGCCGATCTTGCTAACATTGTAGGAGAATTGGAGAAAAATTAGGACTTCTTGCAGCATGAGTAAGAAGTCCTACAACAGCATAAAAAACAAGAGCCCCTACAGCAAAAGGAAGAAGAAACGGTACCCTTACAGCTAGAGATAATTGGACAACCTGGGACCATGCAAATAGTGTCATATGAGGAGCTGCCATCAACAAAAATACTAGTAGGCATTCATAATCCTCCTGACTTTATAGTTCATGCAACAATTTTGAATTTATGGAGATAAATACAAAGAAGGGAGGAAGAAGGGAAAAAGGAAAAATGGAAATTGAAGGAGAAAATTTAGAAGAAGGATGATGAAATTGAGGATAAAGATGTAGAAATTGCCACCCTGAAACAGAGGGTAGATGATATGGCAGCTTTGACACCAAAGATTATGGAATGTAGAGATCCTCCAAGGGTCTCTCCTATGCTCTTGAAAGAGAAGTATCTCTCTTTTATGATGTCAAGACTTGCCTCAGGTTTGAATTCTTCTATTGGCACTCCCATGGAATTCTTCAATGCTTATAGGATTGCCTCCCCCAAAATGAAGAATTTTCTATGTGAATTTTATTTACATAATTATGCTATCACAAAAGACCATGATTGGAATCCATTGTTGTATGTTGGGGATATTCAATTGAGAGCATTTATGTCTTGGGTACAAAATGAAATTAGTTGGGGAAAAAAACATGGTACCTACAAACAATTGGAGTCTGATATCCCTCTGCCTGTTAGGGCTGAGTCAAGCAAGCCAAGGGATATTTACAAAGAATGACACAAAATGTTGCTCAGACCAAGCTATATCAATAGGATTATGCCTTGGATTGAGGTAGTTTACACTGAGTATGCGATAAAGACAACAGCAAGGGAGGACACCACAAGGAAATATTTATCCCAGAGATGGAATAGTTTGATTGATGAGCTAAAACAGGTTGAGCCTCATTCCATCCACAATTATGCTACAAAATTGAAAAGAGTTGAGAGGTATATTGAGATTCAAAGAACACAGGGGCGACATGGGCTTCCCCTAACTTTTCAGCCATCCATGCTCATGTGGCTCGTGCCAAACTTCAGATTTTACTAGTATGACATTGATGCAGAGAGGCAAAGATGGAATAGGTTTGACAGGTTGGGAGGATTCTATTGGGATCTTGATTCACACACTGTAGCCACTGATGTTGGACAACTCTCAGTTGTAAATTTCAAATCTTTGACCAAGCAGAAGAACTCTTCCCCTATTGTAGGACCAACAAAACATTAGGTTTGGGGGAGTGATGAGCTTAGTTTTTGGTCTAGTTTTGGGTAGAAACTATAGTCCATTTGCTCATAGATGTCATGGAATTTAATGTTAAATATTGGTATTTGCATAATGTTTCTCTCAATCCATTGACATTTGATATTATCCTATCCCTGCAGGCTTTAATGATATTTGGCATAATATGTGAACTATCTATATTGATTTTGCATGTGGTTAATGAGTGTCTCTTAGAGTGGTTATATATGTGCAATTATTATGCATACTGACCTTGCCATGTAGATTTAATGCGCTAAGTTGAGGAAGACACCGCCAACTAGGCATGCTACATAGCATCCAGCTAAGGAACCGCTCAGAGTCAAAGGTAACCAACAACAAAGATTCTTCATGCAACTGAATGTATCCGCCCTATTGTGGACCATAATGATCTAGCATTCATGGGCATTATTGTTGTGTTGGGTTTGCGTCTGACTTGCATGTCTGACCGGATTCCATGCATGCATAACCGCCATCGCTCCACTTTCCCCTACTTTCCCTAAATGGCGTCCTCCCAATCATGGAGTTGACTATCTTGTTTTAGTTGTAGTATAAATAATAATCTGATGCTCCTTCCTCAATTAGTTAAAAGAAAGTTAGTGATAATAGAAGAGGTTGCATGATTTGACATTGTACTTATTCTCCAGTTTCAATACATTACTCTTTGTACGCATGATTTACAGTGAATGAAATAAAGTTTTGAATTTGAGCACTTGAGTTCTTGTTAGTTTAGAGGATACTTATCCAAGGGGGCCCATTTGGTGAGTAATATGTCTTATTAGTTTAGCATTAGTTTAGTATTACTTGTTGTTTAGTACTTAGTTAGAAATCTCACATCGACTGTTCCTGTAGCCACTAGAAGTCTATTTTGTGTTTGTTCCTGCAGCCAAGGTAGATAGAGTAGTTTCCTGTTTGTTGCTTAGATCTTTTATTACTGTCATGAATTTCATCTTAGCATAAGTTTTTGGTTGATTTTCAACATTTGCTTTATTTACTTTTCAAGCAATTTACTTTTAGTATTGTATTTCTTAGCTAAAGACTAGAAATGGCTACTTGAGAGTCCTTAGTGCACATACTGTGTTGGCCCATTTCAAGTTCACATCCCTGGGTTGACAATTTAAATGCACCTTTATGCTGATTGTGATAGCTATTCAGGTTAGATGTCCAATCTCTGAGTCATGGCTATAAAGGCTTAGTTATTAAAATCATTATAGGAGGCCAACAGGGGTCTCCTCTCATTTTCAAAGAGAGATTTGAGTTGTTCAATAAAGGCATTCTATTGCAATATATGAGAAAATCATTGAATTGATGGTTTCTTGTGTATTGTCCATTATGTGTGCATGATTCAATCACCATGTTTTCTTTAAAATTGTTCTTTCAAATTCAAGTTTATTTTATGTAGTAGTAGTTCATGTTGGCTTTAATGGTGGATGTATGCTAAAGTATTTGATGCACTTTCAGCTCATAATTTTGGCTATTTTTTGATGAAAAATTGTTGCATAAAGTTAGTTTGAGCTAATTCATTTACAACACTTATCTTCAACTGTGTATGTGTATGCTTTAAATATTCATGTTGCAATATCAAAATCATAAGCCATAGAAGATTGCACTAGTTTTGTGAGACCGTAGGCTATCCTTGGTTAAACAAAACTCAGTTTGGAAGTCTATCTACTATAACATCCTCCATTGTTATTGTTCATCTTAGTTTCAGACTTAGGAAAACTTCTAAACCCTTCAACCTTTTGAATTTTCTTTTAAAATTTGACCTAAACCTACAATTCCAACATCACAGTAAATCTAAATTTGATGATCTAGAGAAGTTTCAGACTGTTGTCATAAGATTGTTGCTACTGTCCATTCATTTATAGAATTTTAAAACTCAATTTGCAGACCCATGAAACCTCCATGCTTTTTGAACCCTATTTGCCCCCTTTGTGATTACCAGCAAATGACAAAAAACAACTGAGCTATTTTTGCAAGTCATGAATTGACACCCGAGAGACCTTGGGGTGATTTTATGAAACTTAGTTGCAAATTATTACCTTTCAAGAGAGGAAACACACTTGTGTGTTGTTTGTGTTGAGAAGTGAAAAAACACCCATCAACAAAACTAGCACTATAAGGAGGGAAGCTTGACAAAGGTGGATTGAATTGGGTCCTTCTCCCCTCAAAGATTTCATAGAGTACTTAGATCCACACTAGATAAGGGAGAGTTTCAGGAGTTAAAGACCCCTACCAAGGCTAGGATAGCCAAGATAGGGGAAGCTTCAACATCAGTGCAACTCCTTCACCCTCCATCTCCTCTAACTCGTCCATCTCCATCTTCTCCTTCACTTCAACCAACATTTTCTCCATTCACTTTCCACATCCAAAGTACTATTACAACTGCCATACATCATCCACAAGTTGTTGTAGCACAACCATTACCACTCCCACTTCCACGAATGGTTTGGTTGGGAAATAACCCATCTCCCTTATCCTTCAATGACTACCATGGCATGCCAAAGAATCTAGAAGGCTTCTATACCAAGTTCCATCCAAATGATCCATAAAGGACAACAAAAGAACATATCAAGATCTTCCAAACATCCCTTAAGGATCTATAGATTGAACATGAAGATGTTGCTTGTAGACATTTCCCTTACTCATTGGGAGATGAAGCATTCTATTTGTACATCCACTTACCTATAGGCTCCATTACTTCTTGGGACCTCATGAAAGATACATTCTTGTAGAAATTTAAGGTTCTAGTCATCCCTATAGAGTTGTACCGATAGTTCATGTTAGTAAGAAGGGAGGTCAATGAGATGATCAACTCATCCAATGATAGATTTCACAGAGCATACATGAAGTTGCAAGCTCCCTACATAGTTGATGATGCTTCAACTAGACTAGTATACTATGCTACCTTGAACGACCTCACATCATCCTTGGTCAAAAGAATGCATCGATCACCTACAAGATTAGTTTAAGCTTATGCATAGGCAGTGAAAGCAAGCACTGATTTGGGACAACATGTTGCAGGTTTGTTGCCCTCATTGGGACCTACTACCTACCCTAGGAAAATACAAGGACTTACTCATGCCTTGGCACACCAAAATCCCTTGATGAATTTAGTTCCTCAACTACCCATAGTGCCACACCCAAGACCTCCATTGAATCAAGTTCCATCCATACCAAGCTACCTCAAACCCTTGAATTAGAAGACCTATGCACAACAACCTCAAGTCCCTCCATACTTGCAAAAAATTTGAACCTTCAGTTGCCCAGCAAAATCTAGTTGCAATACATCCGGTTTATCTTTAAAATTTGGCACCAACGCAAAGTAATGTAAATAAAGATAAAATCGATGAGTTGCGTGAGTTAGTAAAGAAGCTATCCACCGAGGTAACTCATTTGAGGAATTAAAATAATCAGCTGCAAGCATCTCAAAGGATCATTCGAGCTAACTTCCACAGGGAAAATCGTGATCCTGGTCCATCTTTGGGACATAATTATGAAAGAGGTCAGAATTATGGATAGAACTTTGAAAGAAGGTCATCTCAAAGACCGAATAGAACCTAGAATACTATACCAAACAATGGAGGTGTGTTGATACCACTTGAACCACTTAAAGGTATAGATAAATCAATAAGAGAAGTTTATCTGGTCAAGGCATCCCTCTCTAGATGGTGTAGAATCCATCACATGACTAAGCATTCTGAACTCGATTTCCCAGAGTTCTAGATCGTTGCTGCCATCTTTTAAGTGGAGGTACAAAATTTTGTTGACAGCTCAAGCTATAGAGAGATAGTCCCCTCAGAGTCGTATGACTTAGTCTTGGTCCTCAACTAGATGCCCTTCCCTCAAAGTGACAAGAACGAGCCTGAGAAGGAGATTGCAGAGAAGGGAAGCAACTCAAAAGAGGTAAGTAATGAAGTGACCCTATCTCAAATGTTCAATTCAGTAGATAATGGGCCTAAAGATGAGGAAGAACAACGTAAGGAGGAAGTTCATATGTTTCACCAATGCGCAACCCCTTATAACTTGAGAAATAGACAAGCTGGTGGTCCATTCACAACCTCTATATCACCCAACAACTATAACACATCGCCTGATCCAAATGCTAGTAATAACCTACCTTATCCTAGGGTCCCAACTCAATATCTCAATAGGAATAGGCAGCTTGACCCAACTAAAGAACAACTTGCTATTCCCACTCAAAAAAATTCAAATGAAGTAGATGTTGTACAAATGGTTGAATATGTGGCAGAAAAACTAAAGAAAGTAAAAGTAGGCATGTCTGCCTTTGAACTGCTAAGGGTATCTATTGTTAGGAATGCCTTCTTCAGATCACTGAATGGAACTGCCCCGTCAAGATCAGCTTAAGAGGTAGCTGCAAAGAAAATATCATTTGACACCTCTACTAGTGAGTTAGTGATTAGAGAAATCATAGGGACTTGGGAAGCTACGTTGTTGTTGTGATATGGGTGGACATGTCGATGTGGCATTGACATGGAAGGTAAATGGGTTTTGTGGGCATGATGATGAAGGTGACACATAGGATTGGGGTTGAATGTGTTGAGGTTGGGATGGTGTTTGGACTTGTTGTGGTGTGATTTGTTGTTGTGAAGAGGTTGCATAGGATAATGGTTGTTGAAAGGCACACATTGAAATGTACACATTGTGTAAACATAAAGCTTCCACTCATTCCATCTACCCCATGGGATTCAAAAATAAAAATTTGGATGCCTCTATTTATAAAGTCAAAAATTCTAAAGGTCTTAATGCCTTAGAATACAAAATGTCAAAGCCAAGTACATCTAAAAAGCTATATAAGCCCATACCTCCAAAAGAAAAGTCTAAAAACAAAATGGTTTGGGTACCTAAGCAAAAAGAAATCAAGTCGAATGAGACATCCACATCACAAAAATCCCAACCATCCCCTCCCATCCAAAATACACATTCCATTCAAAAATATCAATTTCCTAAAGTCCACAAGAAAAATAAAAATCATAAAAACACTAAGTCTATGTGGATACCTAAAGCACTTCATCACCCATCTCCTAAGCAAACATCTCCATTGCTTTCTACACCTCGTCCACATCAAAAGCTTCAACGTTTATCACAATGTGTGCAACCATTGGTCATGGTTCCCTTCCATTTCACAACAAGCCCTTATACCTCTATCTTTCCATCCCCCACCCATTATCCTACATATCTTCCCCATCGCATCCCTATGGTCCATGCTTTTGGCTAAGCCTCCCCATTCTTTTGCATAAGTCTCATAGAAGTCCTATATCTTCCCTACATAATCTGCATCATAATCCACTGTCTTCCTTACATAATCTACATCATAATCCATCATCTACCTAATCCATCTCCCTTTCATGTCATCCCTTACCGACATCGATGAGCATAATGACATTTGACATAGTCCATGCAATGATATCCATTTCTAGTGGGACTATCACCTTTCATGCAACTAGACACTTGAGTCCCTCCTATCCAAAAGTCAAAAAGTCAAAAAGTCAAAAAAAAAAAGTAAAGAGAAATCCCTTCGTCCAATGGTGAAAACCTAGTAAACAGGCGCCTTGGATAAGTACCATGATGAAAACCTGGCAAACATGCATCATGTGTAGTTTGATCTTCTATGTCACTTACACTTGGGGGCACAATGTCTTATCTATCCAACCTATCATTTTTATGTCATATTATTTCCATCCTACCTACCATCTTTAGCCATCATACCTACCTATCATATTGGGTCCACTTATCCACTCTTCTCCTTTTGATCTTGATGAAGATATAGGGGCAAAATGTTGAAACATGTTTTTTGGGTATCTCTTGACATACCTCATCCTATCTAAACCAATCATATCATTATCCTATTGTCATCAGCTTTGTCATGAAAAATCCTAAGTCTTGTACTTAGAATGGGGCATGTCATTCCTATGCGACATAGTCTTTGGAGATCACATCCTTGCTCTCTTATGCATACATCCATTTCATCCATTAATCCCATTTATCTCCTTGCACCTAGACTTGGTTTTCCCCTTGTCATTGGTATCTAGCACAAAGGCTACCCAAATTTTCATCCATTGACACCTCAAAAATGTCAAAATCCAAAAAAATCATAAAATGACAAAAAACAAAAAACATCATAAAATGTCCAAAAAAAAAAAGACAAAAATATCATAAAATGTCCTAAAAAAATAAAAAAATAAAAAATCATAAAAAGTCCAGAGAAAAACACAAAAAACATTCAAATCAATGTCAAAATCCTAAAAATGGAGTCAAAGTCAGTCATGTCAGTCAGTCCATGTCATTGTCGAACTACGTTGTCTCTGCGCATTTGCTACGTAGGCAAGGCCATTAGTCGATGAGTCCCCGAGACATTAGGTCAGTCCTTTTAGGTTGGTCAAAATAAAATCATGGCATTTTTCACAATCGTCACATCGGTCAAATAAGTCAGACATAGTCAAACTCGAACACAAGATAGTCATTTGAAACAATCAAAATTGGTCAAAATTAGACAACATAAGCCAATCAATCATACAGTCAACATCAGTCAACTTGCCAAAACACATTAGTCAAAACAATGTCAATCTCGTCACTCTTTGGTCCTCTTCAAGATGTGTCCTTCTTGGAGTTAGACCTCGTGAAAATGTCCTTTGCCTTTTCAGGATGTGTCCTTCCTGACAATAGGCCCCGTCAAACCGGCAACACCGTCAAATTGGCAAAACTCTTAAACTGTCAAAACTGTCAAATCAACAAGAAATCAATCTTTGGCAAACAAACATTGGCAATAAAAATTACATGGCTGTTAATCTTTCTGGTCTTTCTTGTCTTATCTTTTGACTATCTTGGCTATTTTGTCTTATATTTTTTACTATCTTGTCTTTTTGGTCATGTTACTAGCTACCTCGAGGATGTCCCATGAAGGATTTAGAGGTGAGATGACGTCTCTTGGCCTATTTTATTTTCTTTGACTGCTGTCTGTGGATTGTCTTGACAAAAAAGACTGGGGCAATATGACCCTTAGTATGAGTTAGCACATTCCTTATCTATGACTGTCTGTTTTTCAAGTGGATGACCTTGCACACCTTGGTCTACATCATACCATTGTGTTTGTTGTCCATTTGTGTCATTTTTACCGCCCAATGATGATTAAGAGCAATAAATATTAGTCTTATGGCAATGTTTTGAAGGATTTGGTCTAGGAACTAACATGCATCTTCTTTAGTCTTGTCATCTTCTCTCTCCCATCTCATATAGGCATTGCATCCATATCATCATCCATATCTTTTGCACTAACATTTCTTTGTCTCTTCATATTCTAGTCTTCTCATCAATTTCGAGAGCACACCCATGTTCTTGGAACTCTGTCCTCCTCGAGGGGGCATACCACAACCCTCCTCGTCATTCTTCCTCATCTTATTTTGCATTGGGGCATATTTTTTTGACTTCTTTTCTTTGTCACAATGCGACATGCTACATTATGACAAAGAGGGGCAAAATGTAGACACATAAAATTGTCCTAGGCTTGCAACTCTTGATTATTCAACATTGCCCCTTTCATTCTTAATAATTAAATAACTTTTAATTATTTAATTATTTTCTAAAGTCATAATTCTTCTATTAATTAAATAATTTTAATTATTTAATTAATTCATTTTTATCTTTATTCTCCTTGATTAATTAAATAAATTTTATTTATTTAATTACGTCATAGTAAGGTTCCTTTCTTTCCTTTAAATTCTTATTTTTTTGTCCACTTTCCACTATAATTAAATAATTGCTTTAATTATTTAATTATTCATTTTTTCTCTCATTAAAATTAAATAAATTTGATTTATTTAATTTAGTCAATTCTTGAATTTTGAGTTAAATCATTATTTAATTCAAAAATGAATTCTTTGTCACATTCCTCCATATTAAATAATGTCTTTATTGTTTTATTTTACTTTCACAAATTAAATCAATTTGAAACAAAAATATAACAAATTATTAATGGAGGAATGAACAAAAATTTTGAAATAAATAATGATTTAATTCAAAATTCAAGAGAATTGACTAAATTAAATAAATCAAATTTATTTAATGAGAGAAATAATGAATAATTAAATAATTAAAGTAATTATTTAATTATAGTGGAAGTGGATAAAATTAAATAAATAGAATTTATTTAATTTTGAAGAAGGGAACTAATTAGTGACGTAATTAAATAAATAAAATTTATTTAATTAATAAATGAATTAATTAAATAATTAAAATTATTTTAATAGAAGAATTATGACTTTAGAAAATAATTAAATAATTAAAAGTTATTTAATTATTAAGAATGAAAGGGGCAATGTTGAATAATCAAGAGTTGCAAGCCTAGGACAATTTTATGTGTCTACAGCACTAAGGAAAAGGGTTAGAATGTTATAAGTGTTTAGGGACACATAATTAGTTGTCAAGCAAGTTATAAAGTTGTACTCGTGCCAAGGTTAGCAAAATATAGGCGCAAAGTATGGGATCTTATAGAGAGGCTAGATGCATTTAACATCCAGTTAATCCCCCTGTGGAAAAAATCAAACTATCAATGCCTTAGCCCAAGCAGCTAGCACCCTACAACCTTTGTCATTGACTGGCCTCAAGAAATTCACTATAGAACTCACCCCTACCCCATCAGTGCTAGATAATGTAGCCAACTTCTAGGTTTTTGAAGATGACAAGCACATCCTTGATTTCATCACTAGCTTAGATGTATTCACCTCCCATATCATAGATGAAGTAGAACCTGAAGAAGCAAAAATTGATATAGAAGGGGTTATCAACTTGAAAAATAATACAATACCTAGGGGTATGGTCCATCTAGAGAATATTTGACCTCGACCACATAACATATCAAGATCATCAAACCAAGAAGGATTCCATAGCTAACCAGTGTGATGCTCATAATATGGGTATTGTAGAAGATGTTAAAAATGTTTTTATAGGAAAGGTTTGCACCCCGAAAGAGAGAAAAGGGATCATTGATGCATTACATATATACCATGATGTGATAGCTTGGGGGCATGAGGACCTCAAAACATATGATACCTCAATTATCACTCACAACATTCCCCTTAAGCCAAATGCAAAGCCTTTCTAGAAGCACCAACGCCCAATCAATGCACTGTTGGAGCCCATTATCTTCAAAGAAGTACTGCTTTCAGCCAAAATCATCTTTCCTATCTGACATTCCACATGGGTTGCCAACTTGGTTCCAGTAAGAAAGAAAAACAGAGAAATCAGGCTATGTGTGGACTTTAGAAACTTGAATAGAGCTTCTAAGAAGGATAATTTCTCAGTGCCCTCACTAGATGAAGTGTTGAAAATCATTAATGGGTCACAAATGATGTCATTTCTTGATGACTACTTAGGATATAATCAAGTAATGGTATATTATGAAGACAGGTACAAGACGATATTCACCACAAAATGGGGTGCATTTGCATATAGAAGAATGCCATTTGGGTTGATTAATGCAGGAGAAACGTTCTAGCACACCATGGATATAGCTTTCAAGGGACTCATTGGAAAGTGCATCATCATATAAATGGATGACCTTACAATGTTCTCTAAGAAAAGAGGGGATCATGTCTCTGACTTATGTAAGGTGTTTCAAAAATGCAAAGAGTTTGGCATCTCACTGAACTCAAAGAAGTGTATCTTTGGGGTAACGGAAGGAAAATGTTGGGACACATAATTTAAAAAAAGGGCATATCAATAGACCTGAGGCGTATTCAAGCCATCTTGAAGATTCAACCTCTGAGAAGAAAAAAGGAAATGAATTCCTTCAGAAAAATCAACTTTTTTGAGGAAATTCATCATAGGGTTTGCAGAACTAGTAAAGCCACTGAATGTTATGCTTAAAAAAGATGCTAAAGTGGAATGGATGCCATAATCCAAGCAATATTTTGTAGAAATTAAGAGAGCCATCACTAATTCCCCTGTGCTAGTCAGCCCCAACTACTTAAAACCATTCTATATCTATTCATTTGCCTCAGACCACTCATGTGCCAACATGCTAACACAAAATGATGATGAATTGAATGAGAACCCCATTGCCTTCATGAGTGCTCTACTAAAAGATGCTAAATTTTGCTATCATAAAGTAGAAAAGTAGGCATACGCCTTAGTTCATGGAGTCAATAAGCTTAGACACTACATCCTGAGGAACAAAGTGTTTTCCATTGTCCTAGACCCAACTGTTAAAACCCAATTGATGCAAAATGAACTAGGAGAAAGACGAGAAAAATGGGTCAAATTGTTGCAAGAGTATGATATAGAAATCCAACCTATGAAACTGGTTCGAGGACAGGCTCTCACATGCACAATGACGAAACAAAAAACCAAAACTCACTGTCCAACAGTACCACTTGGAGGACGTTTCTCCAAATGAATGGTATGATGACATTGTGTACTATATGTTGAACAACAAGTGTCTCTCGCATTTGTAGGGAGTCCAAAAATGAGCTTTGAGACTGAAACGAAATAGTTACATGCTAAAAGGAGCCATGTTGTATAAGAGGAATCATGAAGGAATTTACCTTAGATGCCTAGGGAAAATAGAAGTAGTTGAAGTGTTGAAGGAATTCCACAAAAAATTTGGAACAAGACACAGATATGACCCTTCAATAGCCCATCAAATTATGTGAGTTGGGTACTACTGGCCAACCTTATTCAAAGATTCTCACAATCACGTCTGATCCTATCACGTTTGCTGGATTGCTGCTACCAGGGAGAGGTACGTTGATGTTCCACTATATCCTGTTGTTGAGGTAAGGCCTTTTGCTTAGTGGGGTCTCAACTTCATTGTTCTAATAATCCCACCATCCTTTACGGGTCACAAGTACATTCTAACCGCAACTGATTATTGTACTAGGTCAATAAAAGCAATTTCTTGTAGACAATGCACAACTGAGGTAGTAATTAATTTCCTTGAAAATTTAATTATCAATCATTTTGGATGCTTGTTCAAATTAGTGTGTGATAATGGTTTGCATTTTCTTCCCTTAAATTTGGAAGTTGGGCTTTTGATTACGGGATTTTGTTAAAATTTTCATCAAATTTCTATCCCCAAGTCAATGCAGGACTAGCCGAATCCACCAATAAGAACTTTATGACTGTCATACACAAGCTGCTAGATAGGAACCCAAAATATTGGCATACCCAATTGCATTTTTCTTTGTGGGAAGATCACACTTGACATAAAGCTGCCCCTAGAACTTCCCCATATCATCTCATCTATGGTTTAGAGACTATTTTCCCAATCCACCTCAAGATTCCTACATTGCAATTTATAAATACCTATTATGAGGAGGGAGAATGTCTTGAAGCCCATTTAGTTGAGCTCCTCCATTTGTAGGAAGTATATAATGAATCCATAGAAAATTTTTCCAAACATCAGGGCATAGTCAAAAGATGGTTCAATTGTAGGGACAAGCCAAGGATTTTAGAATTGCTAACCTAGTGTTATGTTGGGACAAATCCCATGAAAAGAAAGGGGTACATGACAAATTCAACAAGCTCTGGCTTGAACCCTTTTAGATTTCTGAAATCTTGGGAGATAATTCCTTTCATATGAAAAAAGCTTACTAGAGAAGATGTCCCATTGCCAGTCAATGGACATTACCTTAAGAATTATTTCCTTGCCTAAGTTGTTTGAGCTCACCCATGTACATAGTTAGAGTGGGGATTTTGCTTTCTGTTTTTCTTTCCTTTTTTCATTTGTTTTGTCGACCCTTGTTTTTGTTGAGGGTGTTGTCTGTTCTTGATACAGTGGTTGTGCTTGGCTTGCTCATAGGGCCCACTCTGCTACATGTTCCCTTTTGTTCCCTGGATAAATCTTCATGAGTTACCAATAATTTATGTTCGCTTTCGTGAATTAGGTCTCCTCATTTGAACTATGGTTTGACCTAGAGTGGAACCCTTGTTTGAATCCTTTCATGCAAAATTCACATAACACACATTTTAAATGCTTTTGACAAACTATACCACAATTATCATGAAGCCTTGGCAAGTGAAAAATATTAAATTTTCTCTAGTGACCACTATGATCTCCAAACTCACTATAAGCTTCATTGCTTATACAGTTCCATGACATGGTATTAAAAATAAAAAATATAAAGGAAAAGAGATAGAAATAAATAATGAAAGCATGAAACTATGTGGGTGTGCGAACTTTATCGGGGCTATGGACACCTAGTTGGAAATAAAGCAATGTTTGTGGGGTTACAATGACAACTTTGTCGGGGCTATGGATGCCTAATTGGTAGCAGAGGAATATCCAGGTTACTTTTCGAGTTAGATTACTTATGTAGCTTTTCGTGGTTGATTGATCACTATCCCATATAGTTTCTGAGAGATGGGAATGAACTCACTGCACATACACTTCAAAGGTATGGCGTGACCTGATTCAGTTAAGGATTCTATTTTCCTTTAACTCCTGAGTTCATTTGATGATACCTACTTCTGGTCTACAAAACCATATATTCTAGGTTCTAGATGAATCCTTACCCTTGGAATGCTCGGGAGCATTCTCCCAGTAGAGTAGCCATTGGTTGTGCCTATTGCACACATGCCCCATTCAGACTAGGCACCCCCTCTTTTCATTTTGTGTTCACTAGGTCAGTTTTCCTTTGCCTCATTTTGTGTGCCCCTATTTTTGAGCTTAAGTTGGTCATGAACCTTAAGATTGCTAAATCCATCTTGACCAAAATCACCTACCCAAGTTTCACAAGATTTCTAGCCTTTGCAGAAAATGACTTGTGGGTTTTCATCCTTCAGAAGCCACGTCGTCCCTCACTGCTTGTAGGTTTGCAACTATGGGTCTCCCTTGGCGGATTTCCATCCTTGTTAAATTTTCATTCTAAATAGTGTTACATCCATGTCCACTTGCATTGCGGCTTTTGCATCAAATTTTTTTGCATGATCTTTGGCTTGACATCCTTAGTGGTGTGGGTTTCCGCACAACCACCTACCCAACCCTACCGTACCTACAATTAATATCAGACATTAGTGGTGGTTTGCTTATAAATATCCTACTGCTCGGCTATCATTTTCACTCGTGATTTTCAAATTTGAGAAAGAAAAAGCTATCCCTATGTGCGCCAGAGATTCAAAGACTCCCTTGATCGATCATTGCCTTTCCGTTTGCACATTTCCAGGTATGAACTATGCTCATCCTTTTTTGCAGAACTTGTATTTCCCTGGGGTTTTAAGGTTAGGGTTTTCAAAATCATGAATCCAAGTTGTGTCCATGAAGAATAAAAACCCTACCCCTTGAGGCGCGAAACTTAAGCGTCAAATATGTGAGTCCTCTTTCACCGTTGAACACTATGAAACTACAACCCTTGCCACATCAGACCTTGTATTCAAACTCTCAAACCCTCGACCAAACAACTGATAAACATTTAAAGGGTCTGTGGAACCCTATTTATGAGATTTTTTTTCCCCGTGGTTGTCATTCAATGGTTCACTATACACAGATCCCCCCTGAAAGTTCCACCACTCAAGTGTACCACAACGTTGACCACCGTATCAAAAAAGTGGCTAAGTCCTTGAATCTGCTCTATAACCCAGTATATGTGTCATTGTGGATCCACTCATGAGGGCCTCCAATGAGGGGATTCTACCTCAATTCAACCATTGTCTAACAAAAATACCATCATGCCTCCCCATCATGCGGCCTCCTCACCTATCACCTCTGAAAGCCCAATGTTGGAGTTCAAAATGACAAAGTTTCTAAGTCAAAATGATTAGGCGCATTCACCCTTGTGGATGTCCACCATTGGAAGGTCATCTCCATGTGGTCATCGTTTAACAGCGAAGCCCTTGTATCTCACCGCTTTGCAGGTTCCACACCCCTGACTTCCATGATCAAACTTTAAACGCAAGTGATAAGACCTCAAGATAAAGTTATATGCGGGTCTGAATTTGCATACTACCACATGCAAAGGCCCATCACATCCCTTGTGTAACATAAGGAAAAAAATCCACTGCCCCTCTGCCTTGTAGATTCCATACTCACCAGTTCTTCCAAGACAACGAGCACCTAATTGATAAAATGCTTAAAATCTTCAATGGGTCCACTTGTGCAGACCGCCGTCTACGAAACGTTGTTCACCTAAAGCCGTTGCTTAGCAACTAGGCCTTAGCAGACCTCCACCACAAGGCTTCTGCACTCCTAAGTCCCGCATTCCACAAAATGATCAAGCCTTTAAGCCAAGCAACTAAGAATGTTTCCATGTACATGCCAAAATGTTTGAGACTAAAATTGACCAAGTAGGGAGACCTTGTTCGGCCATGTGGAACTCTGCTTGCCCAAGGACGCTTCCTAGTGGCAAAACTAAAACAACCTTCCACCTCACAACTTCCCCATCTTGCACACCTACATGAGCTTTAAAGATTGATCTGACACGAGAAAATAGCTTGAAGTGCCTTCATCACAAATTTCCGCACGTGCCTAATAACTTTACACCTAATTTGCTTAGCAATCAAGTCATGGGGAAATTTACTATCTATTCATTTCTTGCAGAAGTCAGCCTCCCCAACACCATTCCTTAGGGCTTTCACCTTGACGACTTCCGTAGGGTGGAAACCCACACCTCCAGACCCGCATTTCAATAAAATTCACCAATGAGCTCAAAATGATGAAATATGTTGGATGTAATGATCTTTTAAGGGTGTGTGGATGCATTTAATGAGATGATTGCATGATTTAACTAATGTTTTCCCTCCTAATCTATCAGAATGCTTACTGCACCTCTTCTATGCATAATTTATGGAACCTACTAAGGGACCAACAAAGAAGTCAGTGGAGAAAATTGAAAGAGGATATAATCCAACAAGGACTCCCAAAGAAAAAGAGGAGAAAGAATAGATGAAGTACCAATGCCACGGGGTTGAGTGCACCTAGAAAATTACATCTAATTGGGAAAAGGTTACAGATACTAATCTAGGGCATGTCAACATCGATGAGTTCATATAGAGGGTCATGGTAGACCTTAAAATAGAAGGGGATTTGAGAATCAAGAAAAGCGGAATCACAAAGGCAACAGGCTTTCCTCCTGCTCTGGTGGCTCCAAAATTAGTGATGGATTACTGAGAGTTCTATCACCAACAAAAAAAAGGATAGTCATCAGGGATGTAAGAGTACAAGAAAACCTGTCTCCCCAATCTACCCAAAAAACATTTGGTATTCCTCTCTTTGACCAAATGGAGGAACTGGAAAAGAGATCCACCTCAAAATTATGGCAAGAGGACCTTATTGGCTACAAAAGGACAATCAATTAGACATGGTTAAAAGATAAGAGGGGTAGTGCTAACAAGGTGCCCCAAACACTGTACATAAGTGATTTTTTAGAAGATGCCAATGATTTAGTCACACCTCTAAGTAGAGTAATGGGCCTCCTCACTTCCTCATGCTTTGAGGATTGGATGTTTTATTTCATAGAGGAGATTCTCTGAGGCATCGCCAAATTCCACTGGGTGAAAATGATAAGTGAGAATTGGCACAGTCAGTTTATGGCAGGAAAGAAGACTTTATAATTCTACATGAAATCTTATCTAGTCTATCTCCTAGCTTTGAAGTTCCCCTGTAAAGGATTAGATTGCATTGGAGTACTAGGAACAAAGAAGGGGCAACTCAGGGTATACAATTGTTACCCTTAGCTTCAATACAAATTTTTTGAGAAAGACTATAGGAGAGTCAATGATCCCTTTATTGGGCATATCATCTATGCTCTGGGAGGTGACTACCATAGGAGAATGTACCACAGTGCTAAAGTAGTGGTGAAAGGTTTCGAGTATTGGTTTATCCAGTTCTCAAAGTTTACATACATCAGAGCAGAAGGATTCTTGGGAAGACCTTACCGGCTGTCCTATTACCCAAATGATAGAATCATATTGTTGGAGCTTACTCGACAGTTGCATACTTCCCACACTCTGTTGCACAACAAGCATCGTTTTTGGGTCCCATATCCCCTCACATTCAGGCAAGGGATGTATTCCTACCCTACTGCCCCGCATGTTGATAATTCAAAAAAGGAGTGGGTCGAATACGACCTAGAGCTGCACATAGAAAGAGGAGGCTTGGACCCTCTTGCCAAATTGAAGAAATTGGTTTGATGGAAATATGCCCACAAGCTACACATTGAATATTTATGGGAAAATTGTGATGATGATCGTGAAGTCAGAAGGAAACACTACATGAGAATGACTACCAACTTTATGAAGGCCATCAATTTGTATCCCATCCCAGACTAGATTGTCAAAGATGACAATATTCTAGATGAAAGAAATAATGCTCTAATAAATGTGCCACTTCCCATCATCGACTGGAATGAGCCAGAGGTCACTGACTTGAATATTGTCACTTGATCCATAGAATAGAGAACTGGGCAATGGATAGATGAGTAGATAACTCAATTACACTATTAGGGAACAAAACTAACATATGGGGAGCTCAAGGATGAGCTAGAAAGTGAAACAGATAGTGGCGCTACCACATGCCCTTCAAGTGAGGATCCTAAGTCTTTTCCTGTCATAAGATCACAAAAGAGAAAATATATATTTGAGTGGAAGCCTAAGTATAAAGTCTATACTAGAAAATCAACAAAAGGGAAAAATCCACTGAAGAGATTGAAGAGAATAGGAACCTTTGCTCTCGAAATTCCCACCATTCGATAAGAAGGATCTCCACATAAAGATGTGGAAGAAGTTGAGTAACCAATCTCACTTCCACTTACTACCTCGGCTCTCCCATTAGTCGCTACCACTGATCCATCTCCTTTCACTCCTCAATCATTTCCTATTTCATCACCACCTGTTGTGGACATCTGTGTCCACCTCACCTCTACTTCCCCGACTGCACCTATGGTGGTGTTAGACTCTTCTTCCTCCACCACTTCCCCACTATCGTCTTTCTCACTCCCACCTCTATTATCAACTCTTTCTACTCTGCCACCTTCTCTACCAACAACCTCGATGGCACCCATAATTCTACCACAAGCCTTCACTTCATATCTATAGAGTGTTCCATTTGAGCTCTCTGAGGTAATCCTCAACCCTCAAGTAAAGGCACTAATGGCCCAGCTTGTTGTTGGCTTGCCTCTCCCTCCACCTCCTACTAAGCCACCTAAGATGGAGGCAACAATGAAAATCTTTGAAGAAATGGAGAGGTTGAGCACATAGTAGCCTAAAGATGCAACAAGGGGTATTGCTAAAGAATTAGAGGATTCTGACCGAGAGGACTGCTTTGAGCATCTTAAGGGAGGGCTAAGCATTAACATAGGAAAAGTAGTCTTTGATGATGAAGGGTAGAAAATGCTTAGGGGTGGAGATATAGGTACATTTCATGAATACTACGATGTCAAAATGTCAGATCAAGAGCCAAAAGGTGAGAAACCCCAAGGGAACAAGGGTGAAGAATCAAACCTAGAGGAGCATCGCTCCAAGGAAGGGAAAACTGATACAAGTATTGATAGAGAGAAGAATGATGAGCCCTCACAAATTGACCAAGATGAGGGTTTGTAACAAGAAGAACTACCTCTAAAAGGAGAACAAGAGCAAGAAAAGGAAGAAGAAAAAGCGTAGAGGAAAAGAGTGCTAATCCCGAGAAGGTTGTTGTAATTGAGCACATGAAGAAGAAAAAGGGACAACATTATAAGAAGAAAATATCATCGAAGAAAATGTAGAGATTGTTGAACCTGACAAAGGAAAGGCTATACAAGAAGAGGAGATAGATGAAAAAGAAGGAAATGATGAAGAAGCTCCCAGACATGAAGAGAATGAGCCTTCACGTTAACAAATAGAAGTCCCCTCATGGCTAGAGGAGCTTGTTAGCTCTCAAAAACATAGGTAAGAATACCTTAAGAGGTTGCCAATCTCTTGGTATGTTTTAGGGTAGCAGACAAGGTCAAATGGTTTAGACCTTCTACTCTTCAGGTGATGCTAGACCTAGGTGGGTGTACCTATGTGAGTGAGGCAGACTTGACTTGTGATTATTTATTTTGAAGTGTTTTGCCCACAATGGCAGATGGGAGTGGACAGATACAACTTGATTTATAATATTGAAACTAAAACCTAATATGTTCAGCTAACAAATGTAAAAATGAATGAAACTAAATGATAAAAATGCAGAGACTAGTTCCTTATTCAGTATGCGGAGTCAAATGAAATCTAAATGAATAACTTCCTTCTGGAGAACATTCAAATTGTTTGACATATATTTTAGTTTATAACTTGTATAAACATGCAAGAATACGACTACCCAGTTCTTCTTAATGATCTAGATGAACTTCCCTGATTACTATGATCAATTAAAAGGATTTAATCTCTCTTTGCAAGATCTAGTTAATTAACCACACAGATACAAAAAATGTATACTGATAAATTGATCATAAACTTGTTATATCAATTTAAATAACCATAAAACATTAACTTTAGAGGCAACTACAATAATACTTTCAATGAACACAAAAGATAATTGATACTAGAAGTATGCCAGCACATTAAATGATTCTCATTGATATCTCCATAATTTCAAACATGCATCATAGTATCATATTTTTGAAACATTGTATTCTACTGTATCTATTCTATTTGATCTTATATTCTATCTTATATCCCCATTTCATTACTGAAACAAATATTTATACATCAAAAATGCGAAAGGACATGTCCTTTCAGAAATGTCACATATTAGAAAATAGATTAAAAGATAATCAGGCTCTTTTTAGCCATAAATGAACTTTAGACAAGTGATCCAAATAATCCTGATGTTCATGTGTATCTGCATCTCCAACTGCGTTCCAGATTGAGATCTCCATCTTTATCATCTTCTCATTATGCTCGCTTGCATCCTCCAATGTTGTGTTTTCAGTAGTAGCAACCCTCAGGATTTCATGTAGTATCGACTCATTCTCACCTTTCCATCTGGTTACTTCCTTTAGTTCTCCTCTATCATCAGAGAATGTAGTTAATGTTTTCTTAGTAGCATTTGTCAATCTTTGTGCATCCCCTTGGAATGATTCATAAAAGTTTCGATGTCTATTTATAAAATGATTTGCAGCTTCAATTGCTACACTATTAGAAACATCTCTCTGGTTCACTTCGCAGGACTTCTCCATAATTCGTCCATTCATCCTTTCTTGTTCTTTTAATGTAGCAAGCATATGTGAATATTTTCCCCTAAGTTTATTCAACCAAGATGTTAAATTGGCCTTCCTTTTCTTAATTATTGCCACAAGTGCATCATATTTTCCTTGGGAGTAAGCACTTGATCCTTCCCAATGATCTTTTGATTGAGAACTTTCACCTTGGGTAAGTAGCCTAGGTGCCTTCATAGTAACACCTAACAAATCTTTTAGGCGATCATTTTCTCTCAACACCCTTTCATTGTTTGTTTTGTACATCTCTCTCTCCTTAATCAACATTTGAATTTGTGCTTTGTTTAGTTTTTCAACATTAATTCCAATTTCTATAGTAACCACAGGATCAACTTCTCCAACTTTTAAATTTATGAGATGCCTGAATGC
Source organism: Sequoia sempervirens (assembly GCA_007258455.2). Lineage (NCBI taxonomy): Eukaryota > Viridiplantae > Streptophyta > Pinopsida > Cupressales > Cupressaceae > Sequoia > Sequoia sempervirens. The sequence goes on along the minus strand of VDFB02000020.1, from coordinate 7,709,108 downwards.
CTTTTCAGTATCAATAACTACTCATTTCCTATGGGGTGGATATAAGGCCCAAATCATTAATGATCCTTCATTTGTATTGTATTTGGATCTTGCATACACTTCTGTTACCTTTTCTTGGTCTAGCTTGTGTGTAGCATTACTGTCCTTTAAGAAACTATCAAAGAAAAGTGCAGAATTGAGATCTAGCCTAGGAAAGATCATGACACCAACATTTTCCAACATTTTTCTCCCCTTTTCAGGGGTCATACCTATCATATCCTCATATACACACCTCAATTCATTCAGTAATTGCTTTTCATTTCCTGCAGTAACATTATCAACCTTTTCCCTTATTTCTTTCCCTTTTGTTTATACAAAAATGCTTTAAATTCTAGGGAATTAACAAACTCATCATTTGATACAAATGATCTGTATTCTATATGCCTTGCATTTTCTTCTTCACTCTCTTCAATACACAACTCTCTGGTTGGGAAAATATAATGTTCAGTTCTTAATCTGGATACTTTACCTGGTTGACTTTGTGGCATATTATCCTTGGATGCTTCCTCCCTAGAAGACAATAACTTTGCATCTTGCAACCTTTGATTATACCTATCAACCACCATCTATGCTTCTTCCTCATCCAAATTCCAGATCATATCATCAAAGTGATAGGGAACATGTTGATACCCTCCAAAGTTTATCTTTAGTTTAACAGAATTAGTATATCCTTTTGGGTCAAAGTTCTTTCTGGGTGGTCCTCTCTTCATATTGTACTGCAACAATTTATCAAGGATCAAATTGTATCCTTCCTTGGCCAACATAGTAAAATCACTAAAGCATAATGTACTAGGCATGAAAGCCTACTTCCCAAAGGAACTAAGATTCATAACACTGGAATAATCCATCTGTTTGACAATCTCCAAATATGCAATTCTATTTGGGACTATTTTTGGCAAAATGAAAGGGGCATCTTCAAACCCATAAACTCTAATCATGGTCGCTCCCTCCAAGCAATGCCAATCTCCCCAATTATGATCAATTTTCCATTGAAATATTTTGGCCAAAGAAATCTCTTTATTTCTTTGGATAATGAATAATCACAAGGACGATTGTATAATTTGTACAATGTTTTCACAAAATATTCTTCAAAATGAATAAAACTAGCATTGGAAAACCTACTATCCCAAACAACAGTCCACAATTGAATAGGTAATGTTGCACCTTCCTTATTAAACTGAGAAATCCTCATCTCTGGAGGCCATAGTCCCAAATCTTGCGCAAAAATATAACACCATATGCATCAATAATGAATAATGTCTGAGATGAAAGGTAGATGATCCACCTTTTATTGCCATCAATCCTGAATCACGCCCCTTAAAAATGGACGAGGCATAGTCAAATGGCCTAGAATTATGGTATTGGATATTTGCTAAAATTAGCATTGGCACAATTGACATATACTTTGGGGCATCCATTCCCAATACCTGGCCTACTGAGAAGTAAGTGTATTTCATATAAGGATCATATAGGTCCACATGATAAGGAGGTCCATCACTATCCTGTAGAGGAATTGGTTTGCTGCCCTATTTAATCCTATGAATTGGCAGCCTCCAACCCTTATAAATCGTGTCTATTCTCGAGAAATCCTTCTCCAATTCTTCACATATGATCTATTCATTGAAAAACCCTTCCAAATTAAAAACCTCCCCTATTTCCTCTTTTGAAAAATGTATTTGTGGTTTTCTGGATGGGTCACATATAGCTTTGTGGTTTGGGTCATAATGATCAGCTAACAATTTTACCAATTCTGCATTTACAAATACATTAGGGCACACCAGTTTTCCCAAATTAAGCTTTCATGGATTGCATACCAGTTCAAAATGATTTCTCTGATGATAATGAAAATTGAACAATTCATATCCCTGTATTTGAGTCCAAACATCTCCTATGAATTTATTTTTATCATCCAGTTTATCAATTTCTACCCTAAGCTGCATAGATTGTCTAGCTTTAGGCCCAGAGCCAGGTAATTGGTCAATGAGGTCTTGATTCAATCTTTGTTTTGTGCCCTCATGTTCCATTTCAGTTTTTTGTTTCTTTCCCTTAGTTTGACTGCTTTCACCATGTTTTCTAATTTTTAATTTTCCTAAGCTAGGGGACTCCATTCTTCAAAGTTACATAAGTTAAAATTTGAGGAGCTAAGGTGCAATCACTTACTATATTCTACTCAAGATCTTCAGACTGGAAGGATACCCTAGTTCTTCATTTGCCTTGTTGATTCTTCTACTATCAATTCAACACTAATGCTTTCAAACATTAATGTGTCACGCCATTAATGTGTCAGGTTGAAACATGAGTTAATACTTATTTGAAACTCACACTATCGCATCAAATGTCTTGTTGGTGAGACATTTTCAAATTTGGGGCGATATCCTTTTGTAACGTTTATTAAACCTTTCGTTGAAACATCCTATAGTCTCCTCGAAACCTCCAAGTCTCACCGACTATTAAAAACTGTTCATCGCTCTAATGTCCCGCAGTCTCATTGACATTTGGAGTCTTGCCGATAGTTATCGCTTTAGTCTTATGTATCGTTGTGACAATTCTAAGTCGAGGAGATGTTCCATAGATTACATTGTGTCTTATCGAGATACACCCCGTGGTATTTTTCTGGTCATTGAGACATAATCACATTTTTGCCGATGAAACCATACTTCAGCGTGACTTTCATATTTCTCGCCGATGAAATTAGTCTTACCAATGAAGTAAGTTTTATTGGTAAGACTTTGAAACTTGAAAAGACTCCCACCGCTGCTAATTGTCTTGCCAAACTTTTTATTCCAATATGCTCTGTTCGGTGAGACTCTTCCCGAAACACCCCATTGGTGTGACTTATAGGTCAGCAGGACTACATGACTTCATCCCGATAGTCCTTTGATAGAATCCCTTTGCGCTTTATCGGCAAAACCTGATGCTTTCGGTAAAACCTCACTTCGATGACTTTTAGTTTGGCCGAAATTTTTCTTTGTGCATCGGTTGGTAAGACATGATGCACTTGGTGAGAGTTTATCCTGACGATAGCTTTCTTGCCAATGCGATCCTTCTGTCGCTAAGAAAATAAATGTGTCCTACTGATAGGTGCTTGCATATGAATTCCAATCAGTGTGACATCTCTGAAGTCTTGCTGATAGACTGCAACAAGTATACATTAGTGAAAATACATTATAGATCGGGAGACCCTGACCTTCTCTTGCCAATATGGATTATATAGTGAAATATTCATGACTCGATGGATTCTATGGGACCACATGGAAAAATATGGGAAAAATGTTATGAAGAGAGGTTTTTGTGCTTATGGTGAGGACCATTTTGTAAACTCATGTGTATAAATAACTATAAAATTTTCAAAATTTATAGTTCTAATAGAGCTATTAAAGGGAAAGGCTCCAGTACTTTTCGATCCCAAGGCTCACTTGGAAGTGATACTGGCTAGAGCCCAAATAAAGACCAAAAAATAGAAGTCAAAGATCAGGTCACATATCACCACTGAAACATTTGGATCCCGAATACTACAAGTGGCCACTCTCGTGGATGACAAGGATGCAAGCACCATCCAGAGAAAAGATTACTAGGTATCTACCATCAACTAGGGCCGAAAATATCAAGCCCAAAAGATTGATGAATTTTAGGGGTCAGTGTCCACCATCCTCAAATAAATGAATAAGGATCAATAGATGAAGGAGGAGCTAACACTACAACAAATCCTTGTGATTTGCTCCATTTTTTTCTCTATTTTTTGCTTCCACCCACTATTTTAATGTATTTTTTGCCAATTTTTTGAAAACGTTGGCATTGTTTATCAGGATGGCACTATTTTGGGATTTATTTGCACTGATCAAGACAAGTCAGTGCTAATTTTGGCACTACTTCACGCCGACATTAGTGTCACCTTTAGCACCATTATTGGCTTTGAGTGTGGCACCACCGTTAGCACCACATTTGGCTCTGAGTTTAGCTTTGAGTTGAGTGCCACTTTTAGCTCTAACTTTAGCTTCAAGTTTAGCTTTGGGTTTAGTGCCAATTTAGACACCCCTATGTCGAAGAGAATTATTTATATGTCTCATTGACGATGTAAAATGGTGAAATGTCAACAAGATACAGGAAAATCGAGGAGAGAATCACTTACGTCACATCGACAAGGTATATCTACAAGTGCTCGGTGAAACACAACTCTTGGATATAATGATGTAATGTCGATGAGACATTGAGATATCGATAAGGAAAATAAGATTGTCTCATTAACACTCCTCAAGTAATGATCAAAATCATACACCACTATACCGTCAGGAAGGTGAGCAACATATGCGGCAAAGTGGTATACAACGCAACCCCGTAGCAAGAAGCCTTGAACAAGGTGGTAGTGCGGTAAACAACAGAAGGGAAGGGAAAAACACCGCCATACCACAACGATAATCATGAGTCTCCCCGACATGGAAGAGTTACACCAATATATAAAGAAATATTGCCAAAGGAAAATATCAATGAGACAGTGGCATATTGGCAAGAGATATTAACTTGTCTCTTCAACACCAACAACCAATATTAGAGGAACATAAGATCTAATGTTGATGAGACATTGAGATATCGGTAAGACAAATAAGATTGTCTCATCGAAACTCTTCAAGTAATGATCAAAAGCATACACCGCTATATGCTAGGAAGGTGAGAAACATATGCGGTAGAGCGGTATACACCGCAACCCCACAACAAGAATCCTTGAGCAAGGTAGTAATGCGGTAAACAACAGAAGGGAAGGGTAGAACACCTCCATACTGTAGTGGGTATAATAAGAGACGATGGTAGTACAGTAATCGTGGCATCATTACAATTTACAACACTAAATGCAACAAATCACGTCAGTCACAATCCATTTGAATAAATTATTTGAATATAGCCCACCAAAATACTCTAAAACTCTAATAAACATACTCTAAAAATTTTGTCGAAATCTTATTTTTAGGCATAGCCTTCCAAAATGGAGTTTTCATTTTAATAAACATACAATAAAACCTTTGTTGAAACCTTATTTTTAGGCGTAGGATGTCGAAATGGAAAAGTGTTTCAGTAAAGAATGACAAAGAATGGTAAGGAGATGTGTATGATAGGAGGCATAAGATTCATTGTTATTTATCTCATTCCTACTTTGATCAACAAGGGTTACAATGTTGACACTACTATTTGTAATCTAGGTATTTAATTGACATATGTTTTCATAATCTCAAATTCCTTTAGATGCTTCCTTAGTTCTGATTAGGAGGGGTAATCAACCCTAACTTCCCTCTAAGATACTCAAAATTATCCTTAGGTAACGACTTGGTAAATATGTCTGCAATATGCTTCTTAGTAGGCACATACTCCAATCAGACTTCTTTTTCACTTACTTTCTCTCTCAAAAAGTGAAACTTGATAGATATATGCTTGGTCTTGGAATGCAGCACCAGATTCTTAGAAATGTTAATAGCACTTAAGTTATCACAAAATATAGCAATTGGCTCATCATACACAATTTTGATATCCTTCAACACCTGTTTTATCCACAACACTTGAGTACAATTATTAGCAGCAGCAATGTATTCGACCTCTATAGTAGACAAAGAAATAACATTTTGCTTTTTGCTTAACCATGAAATCAACTTCTTTCCCAAGAAAAATGCTCCACCACTAGTACTTTTCCTATCATTCACATCTCCTACCCAATCAGCATCAGTAAAGTCACTAAAATTAAGATCATCATCTTTAGGATACCATAAACCAAAATCAACTGTCCCCTTCAAGTATCTGAAAATTCTCTTCACAACAGTTACATGAGATTCTTTAGGATCGGATTGAAATCTAGCAACAATGCATACAAAATTCATGATATAAGGCCTAGTTTGATTCAAATAAAGCAATCCACCAATCATTAATTTGTATCTAGTCTGATTTGCCTTTGGAGAATCATCATTAGTTGTCAACTTTCATCCGGTCACCATGGGTGTACCAACTGGCTTTGAATCTTACATACCAAATTTCTTCAACAATTCTTTCACATACTTGGACTAAGATAGAAAGGTCCCTTTGTCTAACTGAGTAATTTGCAATCCCAAGAATAATTTCATCTCTCTAATCATTGACATCTCAAACTCATTCTACATCTCATTAGCAAACTTCATACACAAGCTATCATCTCCTCCAAATATGATATCATAAAAAAAAACTTCCACAATCAAATCTTTATCATCATTCTTGAAACACAGATTACTATCAGCAGTACCTTTGTTAAATCCAAGCTTCACCAAGTACTTATCCAATCTGGCATACCATGCTCTAGGGGCTTGTTTGAGTCCAGACAATGCTTTCTTCAATTGGAAAACCATATCTCCCTAATCAGTCAACTAAAATCCATCAGGTTGCTCAACATATACTTCTTCTTCCAATTCACCATTTAGAAAGGTAGACATGACATCCATTTGATAAAATTTGTAGTCTTTGTAAGCAGCATAAGCACAAAACAATCTCAAGACTTCAATTCTAGCAACAAGGGCAAGGGTTTCTTCAAAATCAATACCTTTCATCTCTGAATATCCCTTATATACCAATCTTGCTTTGTTTCTAACCACTTCACCTTGTTCATTCAGTTTGTTTCTAAAGACCCATTTAGTTCCAATTACATTCTTATCCTTAGGTCTAGGAACAAGAATCCATGTATCATTATTTTCAATTTGTTGTAATTCCTCTTTCATTGCTTCAACCCAATGATCATTTTTGCATGCTTCATTCACACTAGTAGGCTCAATTTTTGAAATTAAACAATATTATTCTACAATTCTTCTCCTAGTCTGGACACCTTTGTTCTTATCACCTATGATTTGATCCTCTGAATGATTCAACCTTACATACCTCAGAGTCTTCTTAGAATGTTCTTCAACTTTAGGCTCTTCTGATCTCTCTTTTGTTCTTCCACCAGTTTCTCCTTCCTCTTGATCTTCTTGATTCACCGAAATGATTTGCACTTAATTTGAGTTCTGACCTTTCTTTCCTTTGTTTGTACTGTCATTCTCATCATTAGAATGATATCCACAGATTCTAGATAGTGCACCAAAGTCTTCATCAACCTTAACATTTTCACTTTCAACCATTTTCTTCAATCTTTTATTGTAACATCAGTAGGCCTTACTTTTAGTAGCATAACCTAGAAAGATTCCTTCATCACTCCTAGCATCAAACTTTCCTATATCTTCATCTCTCTTGATATAACACTTGCTTCCAAAGATCTTGAAATATCTAACAGTAGGTTTTCGACTAGTCCATAGCTCCAAAGGAGTCTTACTAGTATCACCTTTGATTTGTACCTAGTTATGTGTGCACACAACAATACTCATAGCTTCTCTCCAATAGATATGAGGTACATTTCCTTCCAACATCATGGTTCTAGCAACATCTAGAATTGTTTTGTTCTTCCTTTCCACAACTCCATTTTGTTGAGGGGTTTGCGGTGTAGATAACTGTCTCTTTATTCCATGCTCTTCACAAAAAGAATTAAACTCACCGGAAGTGAATTCACCACCTCTATCTGATCTGAGACATTTAATCTTCAAACTTGTCTCTATCTCAACCATAGCCTTAAAGATCTTGAACTTTTCTAGAGCTTCAAATTTCTCCCTTAAGAAAGTAGCCCACATCATCCTTGAATAGTCATTAATAAGCAACATGAAGTATTTGTATCCTTGTAAACTTCTAGTTCTAACAGGACCACACAAATCAGTATGCACAAGATCCAACAATCCATTTGAATTTTTTTGTTTACTCTGAAATGAATTCTTGTTTGCTTTCCTAACTAACATTCTTTGCATATGGAATTAGTAGGTTTCATCAGCTTAGGAATATCTCTCACAGCCTTAGTGGAACTTATCTTGACAATATTATCATAGTTAACATGACACATTGTCCTATGCCACAACCAAATTTCATCAATTTGAGAAATCAAACAACTTTTACTAGCAGCACTCAGGTGGAAAATATTACCTTTTTGTTTTTGTACCTAATGCAATCACCTTTCCAGAATTTCAAAATATTTTGCACTTTCCATCCATGAATTGAAGATTGTATCCCTTATCAACCATTTGTACAACACTTAAAACATTATGCTTCAAACCTTCAACATATAAGACATCGTCAGTGTTATGCTTACCATCAAGAGAAATGCATCCTCTTCCATGGATCACACTAGTTGTATTATCACCAAATCTCACAACACCACCATCATACTTTTCCAAATTCACAAACTTACTTTTATCTCCTGTCATATGATGAGAACAACCACTATCAATTACTCATTCATCTTTCTCTTCAATTCAAGCAACTAGGGCTTTCTCCACATTTGTACAACTAGCAGATTCAATAAACATAGGACTATTTTCCTTGATAGCAATAAACACAAATTCATCTTCACTTGCATTTCCTTTGTCAGATTCATCATCCTTCACACCTTCATCAACAACATAGTAACTCTTCTTTTGGAATTTAGGCTTGTTATATCTTGGCTTGGAAACTCTCTCAGGACACCTTGATGCAAAATGACCTATCTTGTTGCAAGAGAAACATTTAATAGGCAACTTTCCTTTATACTTACCTTGTCCTTTCGCTTCTCTTTTCATAATCAATGCTTCAAGTTCTTCAAGTTCTCTTTCTTCTTCATCAAGTTGTCTCATTTCAACCTCATACTTGAATTTCTTTCTAGATGAACTTTCACCTGGATCATATCTTTGTCTATCTCTTCTAGAAGTAGTAGCCTTGAATGTAGATTCAACCTTAGGAAGTTGTATAAGAGTGAATTTTCACCCCATGTGCAAATCCCCTTTTTCCTTTATCCACTTTAGAAAATCGAGTTTGGAGGCTTAATTCCACCTAAGCCCACTGCTTGCATCCCACTTGGCACTTGTTTTGAGCATCTATGGAGGCATTTTTGTTAGGGGTGCCCATACAGTGTGTAAACATCCGTGCGACGTGCTTATGTCCTTGGAATATTCATACAGGTGAACCTGCAGAGGCATTACTCTTCTCATTGGAAGTGAAGTTATAATGCCTCCTTCGGTTGACCGACCCAAATATGGCTATTTATCTTCATTCCTTCTTCATATTCACTCCTTCAACATACATTTCATCTTCTTCAATCTTCTTGCAAGCATTGAGATCACTCCATAAGCTTCAACACACTCTCTTGCATCCATTACAAGCTTCAAGCAGCATTCTTGCATTCCATAGCAGCAAAGCAAAACTCCATCATGTCAATAGAGCAAGTTTGGGACCACGCCATTGCAGAAAAGGCTTGAGTTCCTCTCATTTTCTCCCCCAAGCAGCCTTGAGTGCTCTTGGTGGAGGTAGTAAGCTTCCCTCTCCTCTCCTCTATCTTTTGGTTGAGTTAACACTATATTGTTTTGAAGTGCTTTTGTGCTCTTTATTGTATTGCTTTCTTTATCTTGTTTCCTAGGTTGTCCATGGAGGTGGGAGCACCTAAACAGGGGTTTGACTGAGGTAGACCCTTATACAGCCACCCAACATTCTCCTCTCTCTCTGTGCAGGAGTACATGCTTCTCGGAAGACCAGCTGGCGAATGAATTCCTTGGTGAGATCCTCATTGCTCTCTTTACTCTCATTTATTTATGTTATAATATTAGAGAGTATTTCATTTATTTAATCACATCATTTTGGCCCTTTAGTTAGTCAGTTGGGTCGTTAGCTAGTTTTGTTGGTTTGACCTCGTCTTCACTATTGTCTAGTCATATGGACGCCAACACACTTTTGAGATGTTAGCACGTCGCATTGATGTCTAGAGACCGCACTTTCGTCCTTGAACAGAGAGCCTTCTGAGGTGTAGTGTTAGACCTAAAAACTAGCTCACCTAGCCCCTTCCTGTGTTTCGGGCCTATAGAGTAACTAAGAGGCATCACGGTCCTCGTTACTCTCGCCTCACATTTCCTAGCATTACACTTAGTTGAGGTAAGTTAGGGAAGCCTCTCACATCTTAACCCTCTGTGACCTGGGGTCTTGCATGTAGCGGTCCCCCTCTCTTACATAAGTGTATCACCGAATTCACTTAACTCAAAAGCAGTAAGCTTACCAATCAACATATCTCTGGTAACATTTGTCACAGTCCAAAGCTCTTCAATAGCACTAGCCTTGACTTTGTAAGAATCAGGCAAGGATCTAAGCACTTTAGCAACAATATTTGATTCATCTATCTGACCACCAACACATTTGATACCACACACAAGTTCATTCACTCTTTGGATGAAAGTAGTAACATTTTCATCATCACCCATTTTCAAATTTTCATATTTCCCTTTCAGAATTTGTAGCTTAGCAATCTTCACATTAGCATCACCTTCATACAAGGTCTCCAACTTTTTCTAGATCTCATAACCAATATTCAGATCCATCATATTTGTCATCTCAGTATCATTCAAAGCACTCAACAACGCCTCCTTAGGCCTAATATTATATTCAACATCCCTTATATCAGCATAAGTAGTAGGACCATTATTTGGAACAACATATATATTTTTTGTAATGCTCCAGTACGGTTCACCAATGCATCTTAGATGGCACTCCATTTGATTCTTCCATAAAAAATAATTTTTTCCATCAAATATAGGACTATCCTTTTTATAAGTTGCCATCCCAGATCACCTCAAGTTGTTAAACTTATTCCAAGGAACCACAAGATCTGATACCAATTGTTGGAAACACAAGGGCAGACAACTGAGAGGGGGGTGAATTAGTTGTCACCGAATTTAAAACTTATTCAACTTATTAACCTTATTCTTAGATTTGATCACTAATCATGAAAGCATAAAAGAACAACACATTAGAATCACACATAGCACCAATATTTTTTACGTGGAAACCTTGTTAGTGGAAAAACCACGATGGAGGTCAGTCCACAAGATTATACCTTGTTAAAAGTATAAGAAAATATGAATGGGGAATGCACATGCATTCAGACACATTGCCTAGAGCTCACTGCTCAAATACAAAATAGGCTTACTACCCAAAGGAAGACACACTATCTTACAGAAAGGTTTTGATCAAATCCAACAAACTTTGAACTAAGAAAATATCATCTGCTAATGTCTGGTTACAGTTCCGGTTAAGCACATAAACACTTATTCACTCTTCTACACTCCTCTTCACTCTTCTTCACTCTCAGTTCTGCCTTCGAATGATCTGAACTTTATTCTCACATAGGACTCATACACTATGCACACACATACACACACTTTTTATACCTTCCAAAATGATAAAAAAATCACTCTTATATATCTGCAACAAGAAATTCCATCACTATAGGTCAGCTCCAAAGAAATAATAAAATAATTACAAACAGTCGACCCAAAACACAAAGATTATTCATGCGAATCAACCAAGGTCGGCCAAAACATAGTGAAGACCTAAAATAACATCCTGAAACATGAACCACTTCAATCAATTACTCCTCGAAGATCCACAACATGCTTCAACACCTTGTCGGCCAAGAACATGAAAAATATGAACATGCAAGAGAAAATATCAGACCATGAGCACGACGATCAATGTAGACGTGCAACACAGATAGAGCATGAACTAGAAACATCCACAAGCATCATGAAACATCAGAGAAGCATTTGCAACAAATGAACTAACTGAAATCACATGATCTTCATTTAGGAACAGAAACTGAAGTAACAGAAAAATTGCCAGAATACAAATCTTAATAACTCAAGAAAATCTAGATACCTATGAGGCTTGGTTTGGTCGGACCACCAAAGAGGTCTGTGTATGGGGTTTATAGGCTGATCAAGGTGATGTTGTTACTACATTTAGAGATATTTCCCCAGTTAGATGGGGTTGGCCAATGGGCTTAGCGGGTCTGGGTACTACTCCCAATTATGATCAGTGGTGGGCACGACGGCTTCCTTTGAGATTCACAAATCTTGGCGGTGATCCTGCAGTGGGCAGAGCAAGCATCATAGGTTATCGAGGAGAGAGACAACGTGTCGAGATTATTGTAGAGTAGCTTGTTAAGGATTGAAAAGACAATTCCCAGGGTGATATGATGCTGATAGATCAAGGATAGGTTCTAGGTCCTCCTCCACCACGTAGGGATGGAGGTGTATAGTTATTATAGATGACGAATGTGATGGATGTTGAGGTATTGCGGCGATAGGCTGTGAAGGAACATATTTTCACACTTAATATTCAGCAAGACACAACTCAATAGGAGAGAGAGGGATTCAAGATGAAGAGAGATACAAAGATCGAACATCATCTAGTTGTGAAGACATAGTTGGAGGTTGTTATCACTGAGAGGGACAATATTAGGACAGAGTGGGATAGTTTACGAGTTGAGTGAGATCATTTGCTATAGAGGTTGACATATTATTAGACCTTGTATGAGGCCTCTATTTCTAGAGCACAATGATGTCCATGATTTGGAGAGCCCAGTGTTGCAATGAGGGCTAAGTCAGGTGGACACTTAGTTAGATAGCATGATCCTGATGCGCAACTTGATCCTTAGAGTCCTCCTCCTGTCAGGCAATAGTTTATTTCTTACTTAATCTTTATGATGTTCATTGTTCAAAGACTTAAATTGTAGACATGATTTTGTATCTATATTCATCGACCTAGCTAAGGCCTCGTATATATGTATATTTTTGTATTATCCTATCACACATGTTTTGTTGATGATGATGTACTATGCCATTCTCCTTTTTTGATGATGATATATATGAGATATACATGCTTCGATTCGATTTTATTATGTGTTATGTGATGATTATGGATGAAATGGATGATGATGTATGCTTATACTTGTTTTGTACTTTACTGATGTATGCATATGATGTGGATGGATGATTGGCATATCGTTTATGATATATGATGTTTTATTATGTATATGATGGATGTATGCCTTATACATGATACATGATTTTTTATTGCTTTATTATCATCATGATATGTATTTGACAAAATTGAGGATGTAGGATGGATATGGTACTAATGATATTGTGATGTAGGATGGATGTTAGTTAGAAGAATGTTTTTATGATGGCAAAAAATTTGATGTGGTTAGTTCTTGATGATTTCACTTTCGCTTTGCTTAGAGGCTTGGCATTTTTAACAATCCTTTTTGATGTAACAAATAAATACAATGCACCAGGGTATTAAGAACCAAGGTGACGTTGTATCCATTGTGTGGACTTTGACTTGACATACAAAGAATATTCTTGCTCATACCAAACATATAAAAACTTTGTTTAAAATATATGGTTGGGTTGTGTTAAAACTTTTCAGACCAGTGACATAGAGAGGTATACAATACCTAGCATGCAACTGGTACACAAATTGTCTTAAAACAACTTCCATGCATTCAATAAAGTAAGTATTCACCATGGTAGTATCACAAAAACATCTTACAAACAACAAACTGAAATGACGCTCAATTGGCCCCCATTCCTTCTCTAAATCCTTATGTACATCCTCAAGAGATCCTAGGAATGAGTCAGTAAAATAAATTGAAAAGATAAGACTGTAAAAAGATATAAAAAAAAAGTTATAATATAACTTGCCATATATGTTCTGAGGTTTTAGGCTATTATCTATTGTTAATCATGCCTATCATAGGAATGGATCTGTTAAGGAATATCTTAGGATGTTGTTGGTGAATTTTTCAAAATGATAGGTAGTTAACACTGTTGCATTTGTTTTAGTTTGTTTTGTGATCAAATATTTGTGAATTTTTGCTTGCAAGTTCTAGCTTTTGATGTTTTCTTTGTTTTCTTGCTTGTTTTATCAGAGGATGAATGTGACAATTTGTTTATTATAGATGAAAATTTTATTGTGGCTTGTGATGATGGAGTTATGATCTTTTCAATTTTTTTGAGTTTTTATGATGTTATTTTTGTTGTTTTGAAGGGGACTAACCTAGGGCCTTCGGGGATCATCAAAGATAAACCTTGCCTACATTGTACATGTAGTGGATCATAGTTTGCTTGGTTTGACATGAACATTTTTTTCGAATGTTTTTTTATCTTATTCTGTTTTGTGAATGTTTTTTTGAATTTTGAATTTTCTTGACTATTTTTAGATTTTGTATTTTGTGACTAAGTCAAAATAAAGTATGATAGAAACCTAAATGGACTAACCTAAGGCCTCAAGGGTTGATCAGAGATAAGCCTTACCTATGTTGTACATGCAGAGACCACATGGTTCAACTAGTTTTGACTCAAAGAATAAACTTTTTTTTGGGATTCAAACAACATTGATAACTTGGATTGATATTCCACTTTTGGTTCTAGAGGATATGTTGTGGGAAATCTACTTGAACTAGCTGGAAGGTTCAAGCGAATGTTGATATCTTAGATTTTTGAGTGAAGGAATAATCCAAAGTTGTTTTTTATTTTGATTTCCAAAAAGTAGGATGAAATGTTAAATGGATGAAGGACTATATGACATATCTTAGGTTTCCAATTGTTTTGTTTCAATAAAGATCTTAGAACCAGCTTCAAACTGTTTTTCTAATTTTCAGTAAACCACCAAGCAAAAGCAATGGTTTTTAAGCAGAAGCAACAATTTGTGAGAAAAAGTAGTCATTTTTATCAACTACGGTCTGAATTTTGTCAAGTGTGATTAGTTTTTGAGAAGCAAGAGTGCTAAGTTTTTGCAAGTGTGGCCTCTATAGGTATGTTGGTAAATGGAGCCTAATTAGACTTGGAGGTTAATTTTTCCCCACTTTTATCAGTGCGGTTTTCCCCCAAATTATTTAACGGGGGTTTGGGGGCAGCGCCCCCAAAACCTCTCATGATTTTTTAATTATTTTATAAAGGTGTCAAGTGTTATTTCTCTATTGGCCGACATAAAATAAAATTAAAAAAAAAAACCTATTTTGTAACCGACATAAGTCTTGATAAAAGGCTAAGGGTTTGGGTCTCTATTGAAATTGTATTGTAGCATTTGCAGTGGTATTGAGTTGCAAGGATTACTAGTTGTAATCGGTTTGATTTACTAGATAATAATATTGGACTCTCTATTGGTGGACGTAGCCCAAGTTTGGGTGAACCACGTTAAATATTGTCTCTTGTTGTTATTAGTTATGTGTTTTTCATTTATCTATTTAATCTTTGTTTGCATTTAATTGATATCTTCTGCATACAATTCCTAACAAGGTATTCTTTCAAATTTGGTGATTTGCACAGTCAAAAGTGAGCTTTTTTGCAAAGTGTGACCAATTTTTGGCCAAGTGCGCTGGGAATTTTTTGTCAAATGCAGCACAAAAAGATCAAGTGTGACCAGTTTTGTAGCAAGTACGCTAAGTTTGTCAAAACCAACAAATTTTCATCAGTAAATTTTATGGGATAGAGAGAAAAAGCAAGCTATTTTTAGCAATTGTGATCAATTTTTGGTCAAGTGCGGCAAAAATAGTAGCAAAAGCAGCCTCTGTTCAATTTTGTGTTCCAGTTTTCATGTTTGGTAGCAATGTTGATGATTTTCCTTGATTTGTTTCAAGATTTGGCAAGTGATATCATGCAACACAACAATCAAAACTTATGTGACCAAAATTTCTATACTTTAAGCATGTTTCCCTCCACGAAAGCTCAAATTTCATCGAGGTAGAAATATTAAAGTTATAGTTTCCAATGTTTACTTTTCCCTAATTTGACTTGAAATATGAGCCTAAATATCCAGAAACCTTCAAAGATATGGTTTTAAGATATCTTTTTTGAATGCAAATAGATGGCTCTTTTCAAAGGATTCACACTAAGTCAAAAGGGTTTTAGAGCCATGTTAAGTGCTTGTTTTGATGTATTCATTTTAATGCAAGCACAAAGCTTGATGTCAAAGATTTTTGATGGTTAATGGTCATTTTTAGAAAACAATCTTTACACCTTAAAGAGTAGGTGTGTTCTTCTTAATGTCAAATATTTTTGATGGTTAATGGTCATTTTTAGAAAACAATCTTTACACCTTAAAGAGTAGGTGTTTTCTTCTTAGTAGGCTTGCCTCATGCCCTTCGTAGTAGAAGAGATGAATTTACATGCAACTTAATGGGAAAATATAGAGATATGTTAAGAATGAACTCTTAATCTCTATATTTCCACCAAAAAATCAGACACGACAAGTAACTTATTGGAAATAAATTCCTAATGCACCACTTTAAAGAACTCATTGGTAGAACTGGTTGGCCTCTACAACAAAAGGTTTTAATGACAACAAACTGTGAACATAGTAACCGAAACTCACCTGCTAGCCACTTAAGGCTCTTTAACTATTCTTGTTTCACTTAAGGCGTGGGATTAGGTGTAGTCTTTTGTCAGAGTGGCTTGAAGCTACTTTCTTATGATTTCGTAACCTTTGATACAACCCACCAATAAACATGCTTGGAGACCTTGCAATGAGTTCTACAACTCAGGATGTGTCTCAAAGCAAGGCCCCTCTATAAGGATAAAAGATAAAATGACCAGAATGTGAAACTCAAAAATATTTTTTGTCACCCAAGATCACCAAAAAGATGCAAGGGGAGAGGATAGACACTTTAGTTTTCCAGACACAACATACACTTCATTCCAATTTGATTCTTTTTAAGTGCCTCGAGCGGTGCTATCCCCAAAATATAGTGTGAATAACATAACAATTTTCTTTTTAATTGCACCAAAGTGAAGTGTTTTGGACTTCAGATAAAGATATTGCAATGTGCAAGACAAGAAATTGATTTGTTCATTTTTAAGCCCAAAACTAAGTGTTTTCTAGATCCTTGTCTTACTTGGTCAACAAAATGAAGTTGAGCGTTTTCCAACAAAATAAAATCTCTTTGGTCAATAAAAATCAAAATATTTCCTTAGAGCTTTGAGAAGGTTCATTTTTAGAGCACCAAAACCAAAATGTTTGTTTGTGGGATTCTTTTCAAGCAACAATTTGAAATTCTCTAACTCTATGAAAGCTTAAAAAAAATCATTTTAGAGCACCAAAATCGATGTGTTCGTTTGCGGGGTTCTTTCTATTGCACCAATTTGAAAGTATTTGCTAATCTAATTTTTTTTTGAGAATGTTCATTTTAGAGCACCAAAATAGAAAGGTTCATTTGTGGGGTTCTTTTTAAGCACCAAATTGAAATTCTCTAACTCTATGAAAGCTTTAAAAATTTAGAATTCTTTGACCATTCATCTTCCTCGCATTAAATGTGTTAAAGGTTTTTGGATAAACACTTGTTATACATCTTCAAATCCTACATAAACAAACATTAGTACCTATCACACATTCAAATTAGGTACTTGTTGGCGTTAGAAACCAAAAATTAAATTTCAACTTCCAGACAAGAGCTTGATAAAGCAAAAGCAAAAAAACAACAGTCAAAAGCGGCCTCTATCAGAAATCAAAAGAACCTTTGTTTTTGGGAGAAGAAGCACAAAAAAATTCAAAAGCACCTCTGTGAGACAACAAAAGCACAAAAATATGTCAGAAGCACCCAAAAATGTGTCAAGTGCGAATTTTTTTTGGAACTTGTGCGTGAATATTTCTCCAATGCACTTCCAAAACCTGCAACTTCAAATTTAGCTCATAAAATCATTAGTGCTAGGGATCGTGGTCCCACCGAGCATGCCAAAATGTGTAAGGGGGAAATTGGGAAGATGCAAATAGATCAAATTGAAGATTAGAAACTAATCTAAACAACAAAATGTTATTTGATTTATGCCCATTACTCACAAAATGTAAGTATGAAATCAAGAATTCAAGAACAAAATTGACATAAAGCAATAACAATGAATCTAAAATGAAATAGCTTTACCATCCTGTGTCGAAGTGTATCCATATTAACGTATGTTGGATTGTTCAATTCAATATGAAGCTTCCATTGTGCATGCTAGAGCTTGAAGAACGTGCGTGTGTTTGATCGAAGATGTGGTTTGAAGCTTTTTCAATGTTGATTAAGATCTTTGCATTACTTCATTACATAAACTGTATGGATTCTCTAATCCTTTTTTTATAGGAAAGAGGTTTGTTATATAGAATTTGTGATTTCGAATGAACACTCTGGATTACAGAGTAGAATATTTGGATCGATAGTCGAAAGATGTTGAGAGGATTTAGATGGGAATAATATGTGTAAATTGATTACATAATTAGTCTGATTGAGGAATAGACTGATATATCAGGAATATAGATTGCTAAGTCAAGAAATAGATTGAGCAATTGGTGGTTCATAATTTACTCAATTATGAAAGTGGGGGAGGATAATTAATTAATTAATTCTTTTTGGAGTTGAACGTGCAAATCAAGTTTGACTTTTGCAAACAAAGTTGCATTTGTTTTATTTGATTTTTTATGATGTTTTTGAATAGTTTATTCAATTATTCAAATTTGCAGGGAAAGTGACATAATTAAATTGTTATGTTTTAATAATTTAATCGACTTAGGGGAATAAAATGAATTGGTGACATGATGAAATAATTGGCATTATTTAACTAATGAAGAGGAATAAAGTGAAGATTAGGAAAATGAATTTTATTTAATGGGTCGAATTTGATGAAAAAGTGAATTAATTAAATAATGTTTTATTCAATTAATAACATAAATTAGGGTTTCAGGACTTTATTAAATAAATACAATTTATTTAATTCACCAAAAATTGTGAAAATGTGAATTAACTAAATAATGTCTAATTATTCAATTAATAGCAAAAATTAGGTTTTTTGATGTTTTTGATGTGAAATGTAGTGATATTCGATGATAATGATGTTGATGATGTAAAAGATGTCATTTAAGGTGTGATAAGTGTTAGGTCAATTTTACATGTCTACAAATATATGTTTATATACTTATTAAATTTGCAAGTAAACCTTTTGGTAATCTTGATATTATAAATATATATTAATATATATAATAATATATATATGTACATATATTAATGATAATATATATATATAATGTTAAAAGTACCTTGAAATATATAATGTGCATTACTATAGCACAAAAGTTAATATGTTTACAACACTTTAAATAATGCTTAAGTGCATTATTGTGGAACCTATAATATGATGTAGCTAAAGTATAACCAGTGCATGAATCTTGTGAATAAGTCAAAAGACTTAAAGTGCATAGAAATAGGAAAATAGTTTATACGTTGAAAAGAGAATGAATGTAGATTTTAACTAATGGAATAAGTCTTTATCTATGCCATTAAATAGGGCGCTAAAATATGAATATGTGGCACCAAATATATAGAATGTGAAACAAATAAGAAGTCTCAAGCCTATGCCAAATTCTGGAAAATCAATATGTTAACCATAAAACTCAGTCAAAGCATAGATGGCAGAAATATAAGAAGGTATTCAACTTGAAAACCAAGTAGGAAACCTACAGAAAGGCATTGTTGTCTGTTGAATTAAGTTGACTCAACCATTAGGAATGTGAGGATTGTCATGTGTTGCAATATGAGAAGTTTTATTAGTTGATTCGATGGATGTGCATAGGAAGGTGACATAATTGTTAGCTTGTTTGTAGCCTTTGGATGCTCAAATTTTAGTATATATAGAGGTGATCTCTCTACCTCTTGTTACTGAATGGAAGAAAATTGATGGGTTTCTATGCTTGGGAGATAGAATAACAATCTTATTCACGCTTTCATTCAAGGATAATCCTAAATATCTCAATCCAAAAAAGATAGGGGAAAGAGATCTAGTAATAGGGTTGTCCTAGGGGATGTTTAATGACTAATGAGGGGTTCACCACCAAGCTAGGGCTTATAAAGACTAATTCAATGTAAATCAAAATGGTTAAACCTAGTATGATACAATCTTTCAATAAATGACCTAAAAATGCATGTAAAACATAATAGAAAGGTACAAGATGAAATGTGTGCACCTAGAAATCTGAAGATGATTGGATGAGGCTTTGAAATGCTAGAAATTTTAACTTTAATGCTGACTGGTACTCATTTTCCAAGCTAGGTGAATCAGTCCTAGATCTAGGTTTTTGTGCAGAAACATGAATCTAGCAAATGGGTATCTAAATTTGTAAAAACCTAAATTTTGACCTAAACTGGGACTCATTCGCTAGAACTAGTGAATCAATCGAGTTAGGGTTTTCTGAAACTTCAAAGTTTAAATCTAGTCTTCAAGGTCTTCTTTGTTCTTCCCAATCAATTTCTGGATCTGAAACCCTAATTTGCAGCTTGTAGAAGCTCTCCAAGTATATCCAATGCAAGGTGACAACTTTGACAACTTTAGGCACTTTGAAAACTTTCTCCAACTTGCTCCTTAGAAGGTCTTCAACCTAGATCTGCAAAAAAAACACTAAAGAGAGGGGAAAATGTTGTTTTGTTAGTGGATAGGGTTTTGCCTTGGTCAAACCCCATTTTGATAATCAAACCTTGAAATGAAATCAAATAAGAATGGAGAATAATGAATGAATAAGATGT
This sequence comes from Sequoia sempervirens, assembly GCA_007258455.2. Lineage (NCBI taxonomy): Eukaryota > Viridiplantae > Streptophyta > Pinopsida > Cupressales > Cupressaceae > Sequoia > Sequoia sempervirens. The sequence continues at coordinate 7,688,635 of VDFB02000020.1, read as the reverse complement.
GATGTTGCAACTCATCAAACTCTAACAATAAAGTGTTGCAAACATGCATGAAGTGGCTACAATGGATGTAGATCTTGACTCTTTCTTGAATATGATAGATCTTGAATGAAATGCTAGTTTGAATCATGAAAACCTATATCATAATTGATAGCTCAAAAACAAATATGATGCATGAAGACTTTGACATGATGCTTGATGGTTGAAGAATGCTCTAAAATTATTGATAGTATGCTCTTGAATACTCTTGAATTCTCTTGTAAACACTTGAATGCTCTTGTGAACTAGAATTTTCTATAAGAATTCTCATTCAACTTTCTAGGTATAAAATGAATGAAAGAAACTTATATTTATACTTAATTATGCAATAATTCCAGAAATTACAATACTACAAGCCGACATCAAATCTAGGAGGATAAAATCTCCCCAAAAAATTGAATTAATTTTAATTTTGGGCCACACGGGACTCATTCACCCAAGGTGGCAAATGAATCCCATTAGGCATAACTTATGGGACCAAATTCAAAAATGCTTAGAAAGGTGTAAAACCAGGATTGGGACCCAAAAACCTAGTTGGGACTCATTCATCCAAGGTCATGAATGAGTTCCAAACCACCAAATCTAGGCCACACAACTTGAAAACACTTGAATTATGATTGGATATTGATTTGTGTTGGGATTATCCTCGAAAGGATGCATTAAATGAGGCTTGTGGATGCAAAATAAGGCCAATTAAAGCATAAGAAAGCCCAATTATTAATGATAACCTTAGAAAAGTGTGAAAGTGTGTTACAACACTCCAAATAAGGCATGATTAAGGTACATTTTGGTTAAAAAGAGGTCTATTAGGTTCAGTTAATTAATAAAACCTTAGAAAAGTGTGAAAATGTGTTACATCACTTCACAACACCTTATCAAGGTACAATTTAAGTCCATTAGTTCACAAGGGCTCAAGACCTAATGCGAGCATGGTAAACACATTACAATAGTAAGTTAAGGCATCTTTAAGCTCAATTTCACAAGAAGGGCCCAAACAAGTGTGAAAATTTCACCGATGACATTTTTTGACACTAAATTTAGCACCCACTTTAGTGAGAGGATGAACTTGCTTCAAACTCACACTAAATTAGACATTCAAGAGGGATCCAAGTGTACTAATGCAGATGACAAAGGATGACAAAGATCAAAGGAGGTGGCCAAGCCCTTAGAATATGAGATCCTTCATCAAACCAACATGAGCACAAAAGGACACGCACAAGGTGTATGATTTGTAGCAAAAAAATATACACAAACATATAATGCCAAAGACATAAAGAAGAAAGAAAACAATAAGATAGGTGGATCCAAATTTGATAAAAATGTGCTCACTTTGGAGCCACAAAACTTCAGGTTGTCCGTGAGGTGAGTATCCACAATATGCTCACTCTGGGGCCATGGAACTTTAGGTCATCTGTGGGGTGAGTATCCAAAAATGATGAGAAACATGACCAAAGCTAAGGGAAGTCATTCCTTTGTTTGGATCCCATACAACTAGACCAAAGCTATACCTCCTGATAACTTTGATAAGGCGTCATGCAATAATGATCTTCGAGCTTCATGAGACCAGCAAAAATTTGTATGCTTGGAGCTCATGAACAAATAATGAACTTCAAGCTTCATGAGGCAAGAAAAACTTCATATGCTTGGAACTCATGAACAAATAAGATGGCTCCACAGGCATGCAAAGTGTGTTATGCAAGGTGGCCATATAATAGGTATTGTAAATGCAAAATAGTGTAAGGAATGTTCAAAGGGATTTTGCTTAGTTTGTGCAAGGTCTCTTCTTAGGGAACATTGTGCCTAATGTCTCCAAGAGAGGACAAGTCAAATAAATATCATACTCTTGGAGGAAATCAAGCCTGATAACACCACCAAGAAAGGGAAAAATTGCAATAATGAAGAAAATTGTGCAATGAAAGATGAGTGTTGATGTATGCACCCACTTTAAAGTGGTTACTAACACCATTACTATTAGCAATTGTTATAAAGTAGAAGAAGACATGAGAGCTTACTTAGAAATCCCTATGCCAAGTCATATGTTTCTGAATGAACTACGTCATGAATAAGTATGTCACATGCGAGCCAACTTAAGGCATGTCATCCACATCACAAGCTTGCTCTTATACATACATGAAAGGTGATCAAATAGCCAAAAGAGATAATGACAAATGACATACGAGGATAAGGCTACCTAACCCCTTTCCCCCACTTAGTGTTGGACAAGGATGAGCTGAAATGATTGACAAGAAATATGCTAGAGTAAAAATCAGTATCAATTAGAGGAACAAGGTGCTTCAACACAAGGAAGAACACCACACTCCTTAAGATGTTGAATTTTTATCACTTAAAGCCTTACATTCATTAGTAGAATGACCATGAACTCTATGATATGTGCAAAATGAACTGTTGTAGTAAAATTTCTTTCGTGTTCTTGGAGGGAGAGATATCAAGCAATCTTGGAGGAGTCTCAACAAGATGTTCTCTTGATCAAAAATAGAAAATGCTCCTTTATTATTTGTCAAAGATATCTCTTTCTTAGTAAAAGGTGTCATACCTGCATAAGACTGTTTAGATTGTGAGATTTTGTTCTCTCCTTGAAATGAGGGTGCAAAATCTATCAAATTCGAATCATTAGTGTTTTGTGTGATGACATTGACATTAAGCGAAGATTTATTTGTCTCTTTCATTTCTTTCAAAGGAAAAAAACCAAGACCACTAGTGTTTATCAATTCAGGATGTACTACTGTTAAAGTTAGCTTAGAAGAATCTTTTTAAGATTTGATATTAAGTGAAGGCTTGTTTGTATCTTTTGAGGGACAATAACCAAGACCACTAGTCTTTTCTTGCATGTGAGGCCCTATAGGACACATATACCTTGTTCTTTAGCATCACATACTTTTCTATTATATCCCAATTGTTTCATAAGTTCATAACCTCTTCAATAAAGCTTTTTCATTTCTTTTGGATTTGGCAGTTGTTCATAGTCAAGTTCATCAATTTTTTTTGTGTAATTTGTTGTCTTTTTCTCTAAAGTGGTTGAGGTGGATTCTTTCAAAGGGTCTTACCAATTTTGTCTTGACATTACTGCTTTTTCCTTTCCCTTGTTTGAATCTTTATTTATGATCTTGTATTCTCCCATGAATGTTGGGTTGAAATCTAAGGAACCCAATCATCTTCTAATAGCTTCATGATTTCCTCAATATGTTTTTCTTTGTCTTTATGTTGCATGGGTTCTAATTGTGTAGTTGGTGTTAATGTTTTCAAAGGATTCTCTTTATTTTTATCAAGTTGTAAGACACTATGAGGCTCATGGTCAGTGTCAAGTGTGTACACTTTATTGTTGTAGACATACTTCATTTTATGATGAAGAGTAGAAGGCACCACATGCATCTCATGAATGCAAGGTCTTCCTAAAAGAAGATTATTTGAAAGATTATCGAGCATGACATGAATAGGGGCTTGTAATGTAGCCTTTCTAGCTGTAATAGGCAAAGGGATCAACCCAAGTAGTTGTTTTCCTAGATTGCCAAATCCACTAATATATAAAGAGGTAGGTTGAATTTTTGATTTATCCACACCAAACCTATCCAAAAGGTTTATGCTACACACATTAAGGGTAGAGCCATTGTCAACAAGGGTTCACTTTATGCATCTTCCCTTGTATTGAACTATTACCATGAAAGCATCATTTTTGTTTACACTTCCAAAGTAGGGAGCTCACTTTGGTGGAAAAAATGTCAGCATTTGTTCCTTGAATTGTGGCTACTATGTCATTCAATTTTGCATTAGACGGAATCACAATTTGTTGTAAGGCGGTTTGAAGCATAGTGTGATAATTAGGTGAATTCTAAATTAGGTCCCATAAGGATATCTTTACAATATTATTCTTAAGTTGTTCAAAAAGATCATACTCCTTTCCACTATGTGAAGGAAAACGAGGAGGTCCAGGTAAGATAGGGTTAGGCAGAGGTAAGGTTGTTGAGGTTGGTTGTCTTAGTTGCAGATTGTTTCTAGTGTTATATGTATGAGCAATGGTATTAGGCTTGGTTGGGTAAAGGATGAGTTCAGTTTTGTTTTGAGTTCATGGTTTGTGTGGAGGTGGATAAAGAATTAGAGGATTCTTAGGATGTCCCATAGGGTATTTAGGAGGTCCATTAATTGAGGGAGATCTAATGGACACTTGCACATTCATAACCTCAACGGTCTTGGTTTGATGTATTTCTAATAAAGGGAAATCTATAATATTTTTACCATAACCTAAGGAAGCCGCATTACTATTGTTATCATTTTCTTCCACCATGATATCTTCCCTAAGAGGAGAGTTTTTAGGAGAACTAAAAACTAGATGTTCTTGACATTCAAGGATTGGTTCTTCTGAAATGACTTCATCACAAGTAGAGGGATGATCAATGGTTAAATTTTCTTGTTTATCAATGATGACATTATCTTGTTCAATAATGTTTTCCTTAGGGGAAGAAAGGAAACCAATGTTCTCATGAATTTCATCGATTAGATCTTCTAACATCAAAGTATCATCTTCTTGACTAGGAGAGATACTAGGAGGAGAAAAAATGTGATTTTCATGATCATTTATGCTTCATTCTTATGTCCCTTAATGTCCTCCAAAATAGGATAGGTAGGGGAAGGATCGTAAAGATGGGTGTTATAGACCTTAAAGGTTTGGCTTTCTAACATTGATATATCCTCATCATTTACAATCTCATCTTCCACTAAATCATTCTCACAAGCAAGAGGAGAATGGAGATTAGGTAAAGTAATGTTTAGAAATATGTCTAGATGATTTCATTATCTTGTGCTATAATATCTTCCCAAAGGGGATGAGGAGGAGGACAAGAAAGACTTTCATGATTCTAAATGATTGTATCTTCTTTCACCAAGATACCTTCATCACTAAAAGGAGAGGTATCAGGAGAAGAACAACTATGATTGTCATGAATGTCCATGCCTGTATCCTCTTCTATCACATAATTCCCACAAGTAGGAGATATAAGATGGGTTGTAGGTTTAAGCCAAGTGTTACCATTTTCACTCTCTTGCACTAAGAGACTCTCATAACTAGGAAATGTATTGAACAAATGAATAACATGTTTATTGACTAAAATTTTCTTTTTAAACTTGGAAAAGACCAACAATAACATTTGTAAACAATAATATATGCAAACTTAAAATTCAATGTAAAGGCCTAAAATAAAATGTGTAGATGCAATTTTTATATTTTAAACAAGGTAATTTACTTATTACACTATGCAATGATCTAAAAATGAAATGTTGTAAATGCAAATTTGGCATTAAGCAATGCATCAAATGAACCACTTTAAGCTAGATTTAGTAAAATGTATGAAACATAAAGTCAAATCACCGAAATAGATAACCAATGGTAGCAAATAGAAGTGAAAAAATAAGGTTTTAAATGTTGTTAAATGCAGTTTCATATGTGCACTGGGACTAATTCTCCCAGAGGGGCGTATGAGTCCTAGTGAGGGTTTTTTCAAAAAAATGAGGGAATTTTAAGTGATTTTTATGCTTTTTAGTTTGTATGACCTGAAGAATAAATACAAATGCATATTTTATATGATTTTCAATGATTTGAGATGCAAAAATGCAACCTATATGCACTTTCACTAATGCAAAAATTAGAAACACTAGATGCTAATTAACTAATGCAAAACCTAATGCAAAGTTAATGCAAGCTAGATCTAGGATGATGATGGACTTCAAATAAAAAAATGAAATGTTCTAAATTTAGGTTCACCAAAATGAAAGGAATAAAATTGTGTGGGTTTCTATGCTTGGTAGATAGAATAGCAATCTTCTTCACACTTTCATTCAAGGATAACCCTAAAGATCTCAATCAAATGAAGATAGGGGAAAGAGATCTAGCAATAGGGTTGTCCTAAGGGCTGTTTAATGACTAATTTGAGGGGTTCACCACCAAGCTAGGGCTTGGAAATACTAATGCAATGTAAATCAAAATGCTTAAACCTAGTATGATGCAATCTTTCACTAAATGACCTAAAAATGCATGTAAAATAGAACATAAAGCTACAAGATGAAATGTGTGCACCTGGAAATTTGAAGATGACTAGATGAGACTCTGAAATGTTGTAAATTTTGAATTTAATGCTAATTGGGACTCATTCACCAAGCTGGGTGAATCAATCCCATATATGGGTTTTTGTGCAGAAACAAGAATCTAGCAAATGGGTATCTAAATCTGTAAAAACCTAAATTTTGATCTAAACTAGGACTCCTTCACTAGAACTGGTGAATCAATCCAGTTAGGGTTTTTTGAATCTTCAAAGTCTGAATTTGGTCTTCAAGGTCTTCTATGTGCTTCCCAATCAATTTTTGGATCCGAAACCTTGATTTGCAGCTTGTAGAAGCTCTCCAAGCATCTCCAATGCAAGGTGAAAACTTTGAAAAATTTCTCCAACTTGCTCCTTAGAAGGTATTCAACCTAGATCTATAAAACAAACACTAAAAATATGATAATTTATGTTTTGTTAGTGGATATGGGTTTTCCTTGGTCAAACTTTGTCTTGATAATCAAACCTTGAAATGAAATCAAATAAGAATGGAGAACGATGAATGAACAAGATGTGATGTTGCAACTCACCAAAATCTAACAATGAAGTGCTACAAACATATATGAAGTGGCTCCAATGGATGTAGATCTTGACTCTTTCTTGAATAGGATAGATCTTAAATGAAATGCTAGCTTGAATCATGAAACCCTACATCACAATTGTTAGCTAAAAAAAACATGATGCATGAAGACTTTGACATGATGCTTGATGCTTGAAGAATGCTATAAAATGCTCGATAGTCTACTCTTGAAGACTCTTGAATGCTATTGTAAACACTTGAATTCTCTTGTAAACTCAAACTTGCTATAAGAATGCTTATTCAACTTGCTAGGTGTAAATGAATGAAAGAAACTTATATTTATACAAGTAATTATGCAAGAATTCCTAAAATCACAACACTACAAACTGACATCAAATCTAGGAGGATAAAATCTTGCCAAAAAATTGAATTAATTTTAATTTTGGGTCACACAAGACTCATTCGTCCAAGGTGGTGAATGAGTCCCAATAGGCATAATTTATGGGACCAAATTCAAAAATTCTTAGAAAGGTGTAAAACCAGGATCGAGACCCAAAAACCTAGGTGGGACTCATTCACCCAAGGTGGAGAATGAGTCTCAGACCACCAAATCTAGGCCACACAACCTAAAAACACTTGAATTATGATTGGATATTGATTTGTGTCAGGATTATCCTTGAAAAAGATGCATTAAATTAGACTTGTGGATGCAAAATATGGCCAATTAAAGCATAAGAAATCCCAATTATTAATGATAACCTTAGAAAAGTGTGAAAGTGTGTTACAACACGTTACAACATTCCACATAAGGCATGATTAAGGTACATTTTGGTTAAAAAGAAGTATATTAGGCTCAGTTAATTAATAAAACCTTAGAAAAGTGTCAAAGTGTGTTACAACAATTCACAATGCCTTAGCAAGGTACAATTTAAGTTCATTAGTTCACAAGGGCCCAAGACCTAATGCGAGCATGTTAAACACATTACAATAGTAAGTCAAGGCATCTTTAAGCTCAATTTCACAAGGAGGGCCCAAACAAGTGTGAAAATGTCATTGACGACATTTTTTGACACTACAGTTAAACTTTTTATTTTGATTGTTATCATTTTATTATATTTTTTGTGCAAGTGATTTGAGAGCTTGAGAGTTAGTGAGTTGCTTTGTTATTTTGCATTTGTATTTGTTGAGAGAATTGATAAGAGGCTAGAAGTGGGAATTGGGTTGATCTTAGAGGAAGTATCAAGCAAGCTTGAGGAATTAAGCTAAGAAGGAAGAATTATCAGTTGGAGCTTTTATACAGGCATGTTGATTTCTATTCCTTTGTTATTTATGTTGGAAAGGTTATTTATTCGTGTTTTCTATGTTTGGAAAGGAATGGTTTAAATGTGTGTTGTGATGTTTGGATATTCGTGCATGTTTCTTGGTTGTTTCTTGTATTTGTGAAACCTTTCAATTTGGTTTATACTTATATAGATATATATCCTATATTGGAAATTATATAAATATGTTATATTTACACTATACATAGTTTGTCAATACTATTCGTATGTAGCATGAAATAAGAAGTTGCTTTCAATTTTCTTTAGTAGCAATTTCATTTAATCATAAGTTATTAGCTTGGTTATTCACGGGGTTAGATTAATCCATGGGAAAGGGGGTAACCTATGTATGAAGTATGAATGGTCAAAACCAAATTGAGCTAGGAAGGTGGGAAAGTGTGTGGCCTCCAAACTAAATTTTGGGTGATGAATACTTTGGCCAAAGTAGTGTAAGTAGCCACTATTTGCACTGTCAGTTTACTATGATTTGGGTTTACATACTAGGCATGGATTGTCATACATGTAGGTTGTAGCCATTGTATGGTAGCTCTAGATATGTAGGACACATCACCATGCTCAGAGAAGGCTAGGACTATGAGGTTACCAAACCAATCTCTTCATCGAAGGGTAGGGACATCTTACCAACTTGGTAGATGTGCGAGGGACTATAGTAAGTCCATGGTTGGTAGAAAAGTGCTTGAGTGATGCTTCTCCTCATGCAGTTGGGGGCCAAGATTTGAGGAGGATATTTTGGACCATTTGTGTTTTTTAATTTTTGTAAGCTCATTGAAGCTATGTATGTAATATATTGTATCCATCTCTATGGAAAATTGTAAATGTGAAATGTCATCTTGAAATTATGTAATGTGAAATCATTACTTGTATTAATGAAATGATTCTTTGATTATGTAATGGGAAAGTTTGGAATGTTTTATTTCAAATGTGCATTATTTGTTCAAAAGATTTTTTTTAAAATTTTTTTTGTAATTGAAACATAGAAAAATGGGGTTTATTAATATGGAAATGATAACAAAGGGGGTATGATGCACATATTTTGCTTTATTTCATTAGGAAATGAGATCCCCACAAAGAATTGACTAACAACCCTTAGGTGAATCAAGTCAATGTGAGAATCTTCAGATCTTCTTATGAATAAAGGATGGGGGTCAAAGTTAAACAACACTTTGGGGAGAAAAACTAAAAAATAGCAAATCAACTCCATAACACAATCTAACACTTGAAACATGAAGATTAAGCTCAATATTTGTAGAATTGGAAAATAGATTACAGATTTGAGAAGGGCATAAACATGTGTACCAATAACCAAAAGTGCTTTCTAGCAGTTGATTTGAGACTCATTCGCCCATGCGTGAATGGGTCCAAGTACAGGGGTTTCAAAAATATTTTAGAAGCCTATGGTGTAGATTTGTAGCTTATGATTTGTCCAAGTTTTTGTGCCAAAAAGTCAAAAATCTGATCTGTAGGTTAGATTATGTGATTTGACAACTTTGACAACCTTTTGCAACTTTGATGACTTTGTAAATCTTGCTCTTCAAAAGGTCTTCAAGTCTTCTTCAACTTAAATATGCAATCACACACATAAGAAAGAAAAATGTTTGTTTTGGGTGAATAGGGGTTTGCCTTGGTCAAACCCCATTTTGGTAATCAAAACTTGAATTGAAATAATGCACTAAAGAGGGAATGAAGAATGAACAAAGCTATGTTACCACTCAAAAAACCCTTGAATTAAACCTTGTTAATGGAGATCTTAGGAGGTCTACAACTTGCATGATATGGATGAATTGGATGTGGATCTTGACACTTGAATTTGATGCATGAAATGCTTGAATAGATCTTGAAACCTACACCAAAATGTTAGCGCCAAAAAAATACATGATGCAAGAAGACTTTGGCATGATGAATAGATCTCAATTTCTACAATAAATATCTAATATATTTGCTCTTGAATGCTCTTGATAATCAACTTTGCTATACTTTTTCTCACTTAAAAATTCTAGGAGAAAGTGAAATAACCTTGTATTTATAGGTATTTATCCTTAATTTCTAAAAATTCAAATATCACAAGCCGACATTGAATTATGGATTTGAAATGTTAAAATATTTTCAAAAAAATAATTTAAATTCGTGTCCAAGGGTCTAGGGAGGACCCATTCGCCCATGGGAAAATGGGTCCTAGGTCCCTATAGCTAGAACAAACATTGCTCAATGTAAAGTGTTATGTTTATGAATCAATTATTGTTGGGTTTCCCCTTTGGAAAATGTAATATAATAGGATTGTAATTGAATTAAAGAGCTAATTAAGGCATAATTAAGCTCAATTTAAATAAGAGGACCCAAATAAGTGTGTAAATGTAAAGGGGTACATTTAACAACACTAAATTAAGGCATTATTAAGTCCAATTTAACTAGGAGGGCCCAAACAAGTGAGAAAATGTAAAGGGTTGCATTTTTCTACATTACATTTAGGCCCCACTTTAGTGATAGGATGACCTTGAGCCAAACTCACACCAAAGTAGACAATCAAGAGAGGTCTAATTGTACAATTTTTTGAAGGATAAGATGACAAAGATCAAGGAGGATGATCAAGGCCCCAAGATCTAAGATCTCATGGAAAAACCAACAAAGGAACAAGGAGACACATGCCTATGTTAAAAATATATATGCATGCAACAATGACAAGATACTCACTCATAGAACGTCAAAGACTCAAAGAAAGAAAGAAAAAAGAAAAGAAAAGGGGAAGATCAACCCTTGATTGTCCAATGTGATGTGGAACACGCCTCAGTTATTTTTTGAAAAAATGTTTACAAGTGAAACTCATTGTCCACTATACAAACAATAATGCATGCTTACATAGGCTAGTGAAATCCGTTGTCTACTAGGTGAGACCACAAGGGTGGACAATATAGGGTAAAAGATTCACAACTTAGGGAATACAATGCATAGCATTACCACTAAGAGAAAAGTTGTATGAAAGAAAGGTCACACTCTTGGAGGAAATCAAACCCAATGACACCACCAAGAAGAAGACACATCGTAAGAAGTAAGAATACCACACAATGAAACATACAGATATAGTCTAAGATCTCCAAAATGATAATGCTAATATATGCCTCCACTTTAAAGAAATTGCTAACACCATGCTGTGAGAAATTACTTTAAAGTAACAAATGATAAATGCTAAGAATAAAGAAGACATGAGAGCTTATTAGGAAATCCCTATGCCAAGTCATATGTTTCCAAATTGAGTTGCATAATGAAAAAGGAAGGGGTTTGCCCCAAAATGAAATCCCAAAACACAAGAGGGGTCCATAGATTTGGGGTTAGCGTATGTCTTGATACAATGATATTATAAAGCTCAAAAACATCATCATCCCCCAAATAACTCATGGAATAGGAAGAATGACACATAGAGAGAAAAAAAAAAAAAGAAAATCCTTTTGGGTCGACATGGAAGAGACCTAAATGTCTTGACGCCTTACTCAATCCCCAAAAGGAAAACATAAGAAAAAAGAAAAGATAAAGGTTTTATGACATAGAAGAATGAAGATACAAATAGATGAATGAACATGAAGACATGTCAAATAAAGTAGTACGAGAGATCACATTATGCACATGTAATCACAAAAAGAACACAAAAAAGAAAATAAAGACAAGACTAGTAAGGCACATGCGAGTCAACCTATAGCAAGTCGTCTATATCCCAATCTTGTTCATAATATGTGAAAGGTAGACAACTAGCCAAAGGGACAACATCAAGTGCCAAACTAGGACAATCACCAAGTTTAGCATGTGGTGAATCACTCTTTGTAGGAGGATCATCATTATTGTTATCATTTAAGATCACGGAAGAGGAAAAAAATGAATTTAACTCATTATGCACTTGTTCATCGATCTTTTCAATTTCATTATAATCATCCAAGTTAATCACAACAAAAGGTCTAATGATAATATACATAGAAGATGCTTGTTCTTGTTGTGTTTGAAGTTAGGATTTTCTTGTTTCAATGAAGGAGAATAATCATCATGCATTGCTTGAGTTAAGTTTGGATTTTGATTTTCTATGTTTTGATTTTCTTCTTTTGCTTATAACAAATGAGAAATAGCATGACATCTATGCCTATGCTCTCTAGCATTTCAGTTCCTTTTTGTTCTATTTTTAAGTTGTGATTGTGTAGGAGCAGGTTTATCAACCATAGATTTCTTTTCTTCCCTCAAGGGAGGAGTAGAAGGAACCATGGGAGGTTCTTCAACCACTTTTTGTTTAGCTTTGTAAAATCGTTTGACTTTAGGGGGAACAATGGGACTTGTTTGGTTATCTCATTGTCTCTTATAGGAAATAGATGAAGGATTTGATATGTTTTGGTCTTGGTTACTTGGAAGGGATTTTTTTTCAATCATGGTTTCATCAAGGATAGGAGGCTTAATCGTGGGTAGAGGCATACTAGTAAGGGATAACTCTGTTATGTGCTTTGCCTTAAAATTTTGATAAGATTTGAAAAAGAATTCCTCATGAGGTCTAATAAGTTCCATAGGTTCGGGCTAAAAGAAATCCAATGAGAAATTCCCATGAGAAGATTAAAACCACTATGATACACAGTAAAGATCTCATTGCCAAATGGAAACTTTAAGCATTTATGCACAACAGAGGGACAAAATTTGTAGAGCAAAGCCATGGATAACCTAACTTCACATGAAATTGGTTTGATGATGGCATGATGGAAAATGAGACACTTAATATTTTTTGGTCTAGCTTTTAAAGCAAGATTTATCGAACCTATCATAGGGAAAGCAAAACCATTATGTTTTTTGATCCTTGCTTTCGTCTTTTTATAAGTATCTTGGTAAGGTTCATCCAAAAATAGGAATTCTTCAGTGATCACATTCTCTACACAAACAAGGTCAATTAATATCCCATTAGTAGGCTTGTTATTGATTCTTCTAGCTATGTAAAGAGGACCATCGGGTGTATGTATAATTATGTCATGTTGTGAGAAAGCAATGTCAAGTGGCATTTTAGTTAGGCCCTTATGAGGTTGAAATTTAAAGATTCCAATCATACTATCTATAGAATTTTCCTCATTGCATTTCATGTTTTCATCATCTGTGTCAACATTCATCACATCGTTCTTAGTTTCACCAGCTTTGACAAAGGAAATGTTATGATTTGGCATAGGATTAGTAAAGATTTACAAATTTTTATTAGGAGGGGCTACAAACTTATTACCTTGATCATTAACACCACTAATTTGAATATGTTAGAATCGATGAGGTCTTGCAAAAGATGTTTAAGATGATTGCAGTATTTTGTATCATGTCCATTTTTTCAGAGAAAAATGCAATAGGAATTTTGTCTATAGTTTGGAGGTAAAGGCTTAGTAGGATCAAGAGCTCTAATAGGAGGTAAGGAGATTAGTTTTTAGTTTAAGAGCTGCAACATGAAATTATGAAGGGTATTAGGTAGAGGGGTGAATTGTCTATTTCTATAGGAAAATGTATATGGATTTATCATCTTTATAGCAGCCACTTGGTTATCAACATGTTGATTTGGTTGAGGGGAATTAGGTTGTAAAAGCCCTTATTTTGTTTTTTGAATAGTTGATAGTTGTTATGAGATGTGGATTCACTTTTTTTAGGATGACTAGAGTGAGTTTTCACTTCACAAATACTAACCGAATTTTGGTAATCACAAAGGGTAGCACACAACTATGTGAAGGATGGAAATTTCAACATCTCAAGTTTAGTTTGGACTTTGTTTTGAAAATTGGCAATAAACATTCTTTGAAGGTAATCATCAAGAATCTTAATGTTTATTTGTGAGTAAAGCATTTGGTATCATGCTATGAAATCATTGACCTTTTCATCATCCTTTTGTTTGCATATCATTAAATCAACTAAGGTCATCTTAGAACCCATATGTATTTGGAAGTGATTGTAGAAGGAATCAATAAGTTTATTGAATTATTCGGTAAGGAGCAAAACCATTCCAAAACAATATCCTTCAAGGATCTAGGGAAGAGTTTAGCTAAGAGTTTATCCTAAAAAATGAAGTCACTACATAGGGTTGTATATGCAAAAATATGGCTAACAAGATCTTCTTTCCCACCATATTTCTTAAATCTAGGAATCTCTATACCTTGTGGAATTTGTGTTCTCAATATCTTTAAGGACAAGGGATTTATTTTGACATATTATGAAGGTTGGACATTTTGATTTTTACTTAATGTAGAAATTTGTTGTTGGAGGGATGACATATTTTGCAAGATTGTGTGAAGGACAAGATCATTGTTAAAGTTGTTAGATGGAGGTGAATAAGGTGGAGGTGTATATATATTTGGGGGCAAGTGACTTGTAAGCTTGTGAGGGGAGATAGATTAGGAGATATGATATTTGAATGCACAAAGCTAAAGGGAATCCCAATGGAAATACCTAAGGAAGTGTTGACATTGTTAGTAGGTTGTATGGTTGTTGTAATAGTTGGATTAGTGTATGTCATAATAGAGGTTTATGGTTGTGGAAGGAGGAATTGAAATTCCACCTTGACTTTGAGTATATCCCAAAGCTTGAGCACAACTAGTTATGGTAGGGACATGTTTATCAATAATGTGAGCTAAGCTACAAAAAATCTCTATTCCTTGTTCAATTTCAATTATTATCCTCATGTTATCTATCATAGAAACCACATTAGTAACATTGTATTCAAAACTCAAAAAATCTTTCCATTTATCGAGTTCTTCATCCATTCTCCTAAGGTTCTCATGAGGGACATTAGCAATCATTGTATCAACATCAGTCATAGTAGGTGTGAGTAGGGAAGTCATGGGAAATGAAGTGCTAAGGGTATGATCCATAGTGGGTTGACTAGTGTCAAAAATGTGAGTGAAAGAGTTAGAGAACCTAAGATCCATGACAAATGATGTATCATGGGATGACATGACTCTCAAACTATGTCTCACGATTGTATTGGCAATAGGACACCAAGTTGTGAAGCTCATATAAGTTTCACAAACCATAAGTGTACCCAAAATGGATAAGAGGTAAAATGCAATCAAATACCTTAGGATGTACAGTGCAATTCAAGTATGTAAAAACAATTTTTCAGATTTAAGCAAGATAATTTTTTGATTATGCTATGCAAAAACCTGAAAAATGATGTCTTTTAGATGCAATTTGGAATTCAAACAATGCATTGAATTTGATAATTTAAAATTAATATGAACAATTTCAAATAACATAAATTTTGGAAACTTAAACAAAAAATTGAATATAGAAGCATGAAAGGAAGAAACATCTATTTTAATACTCATAAATTAAAAAAAAGCCCTGATTAGGGACTCATTCACCCATGGGTGAATGGGTCTCACTTTAGGGGTTTCAAAAATTAATTTGCAAGTTTATGAGATGATTTCTATGGTTTTCAGGTTTTGGTTTCAGACAGTAAGTTACAGTTTAGATTTATGTGAAATGAGGTCTAAATACAAATGCAAAATAGTGCTAAATGACAAGGAAAAATACCTAATTTGAGATGCAATTTTGATTCAATTTTTAGATGTAAATGAATGATTATGTAATGTTATGTAAACACTATGCAAAATGAATGATATTTTTTTTTTTGAGTTTTTTAGATTTTAAAGGATGCAAAAATGCAAACCTAAAACCCTAATGAGATGCAAAATAATGCAAGAAAACCCTAAATAAGTTGCAAATTAATGTAATGCAATGGAAATGAATGCAAAACCTAGATGTAGGGTTGAAAAGGAGTCCAAATCAACAAGTTATGATGCTTAACTGTTGAGTTCACCAAAATGAAACGTAGAAAAATAGGGGGTATGATGCACCTATTTTCCTTTATTTCATTAGGAAATGAGATCCCCTAAAAGAATTGACTATAAATCTTAGGTGGATCAAGTCAATGTGACAATCTTAAAATTTCCTCATGACTAAAGGATGGGGTTCAAGGTCAAACAACACTTTGGGGAGAAAAGTTAAAAATAGAAAGTCAACTCCAAAATGCAATCTAACACTTGAAAATTTAAGATTAAACTTAATATTTGTAGTACCAGAAAACATTTAATAAAGATCCGAGAATGGCATAAACATGTGTACCAGTCACCAAAAGTGCTTTCTAGAAGCTAATATGAGATTCATTCACCCATGAGAGAATGGGTCCAAGTATAGGGGTTTCAACAATCTTCCGAGAGCCTCTGGTGTAGATTGATAGCTTCTAATTTGTCTAGGTTTTAGTGCTAGAAAGTCAAAAATATGATCTATAGGTTATATTACGCGATTTGACAACAATTTTGACAAATTTTTGCAACTTTGACAACTTTATAAATATTTCTCTTTAAAAGGTCTTCAAGTCTTCTTCAACCTAAATATGCAATCACACACACAAGAGAGAAAAATGTTTATTTTGGGTGAATAGGGGTTTGCCTTGGTCAAACCCCATTTTTGTAATCAAACCTTGAATTGAAATAATGCATGAAAGAGGGAATGAAGAATGAACAAAGCTATGCTACCACTCAACAAACCCTTGAATGAAACCTTGATAATGGAGATCTTAGGAGGCCTGCAACTTGCATGAGATGGTTGAATTGGATGTGGATCTTGACACTTGAATTTGATGCTTGAAATGCTTTAATAGATTTTGAAACCTACATCACAATGTTAGCTCCAAAAACACGCATGATGCAAGAAGAATTTGGTATGATGAATAGATATTGATTTTTGTAATAAATCTCTGATATATCTGCTCTTGAATGCTCTTGATCATCAACCTTGTTATAATTTTTCTCACTTGAAAATTCTAGGTGAAACTTAGTGAAACAACCTTGTATTTATAGGTATTTATCCTTAATTTCCCAAAATTCAAATATCACAAGCCAAAATTGAATTTTGGATTTAAAAATGTTAAAATACCATAAAAAACATAATTTAAATTTAGGTCCAAGTATCTAGGGAGGACCCATTCGCACATGGGCGAATGGGTCCTAGGTCCCTATACCTGGAACACACATTGCTCAATGTAAAGTGTTATGTTTAGGCATTAATTATTGTTGGGTTTACCCTTCAGAAAATGTAATTTAATAGGCTTGTAAATGAATTAAAGGGCTAATTAAGGCATAATTTTAAGCTCAATTTAATTAAGAGGGCCGAAATAAGTGTGTAAATGTAAAGGGGTACATTTAACAACACTAAATTAAGGAATTATTAAGTCCAATTTAACTAGGAGGGCCTAACAAGTGAGAAAATGTAAAGGGTTACTTTTTTCTACACTACAATAATGTTAGTAGCATAAATTGTTCACTTGTGGGTAAAACATAGTAAAAATTGTTAGGTAGAACAATGGATATGTTACAATTTTGGAAAATGTTAAAAAGAAATGAAAAAATTAATACATCAAGCTAAAATATGAAATGACATAGTTTGGGAGGATTCTACACTCCCCTAAAGCTATTCCTATAGACAAACTCAAAAGAAATTTCTCAAACTAATTTAAACAAGAAAATACCTCAAATTCCTTTAAAAGTTGAATTAAAGACACATCAAACATGCCAAATAAACATCTACCATAAGAATTGACATACATAATCCCCTACCAATTCCTATCCCAACA
Organism: Sequoia sempervirens; assembly: GCA_007258455.2. Lineage (NCBI taxonomy): Eukaryota > Viridiplantae > Streptophyta > Pinopsida > Cupressales > Cupressaceae > Sequoia > Sequoia sempervirens. The sequence goes on along the minus strand of VDFB02000020.1, from coordinate 7,671,016 downwards.
AATCCTACCTCATCAAATTCTGATACCGAATGCTCACCCAACCAACAAATCCTCAATTTACCCAAAAGAGGGTTTTTCTTTCTCAAATTTTCTTCACAAATAAAATATAATGAAAAATGAAGTGTCTTTCCCTATTTAACCTTTTTCCAATTTCAAATTAAAGCAATATAAAATTTATTTTCTATTTCCTTAATTCTCATTTTTTCTCAAACCCAAATAGACACATCAATCAATTTCTAAAACACATATATCATTTAAATTCAAGATTTAAAACCATATAAGCATATATTCATTTCAATTTACAAAATTCAAAATTCAAACACGATATTTAGATCAAACACAACCTACAATTCCCAACCCACTAAATTTTCACAATATTATTAAACAATAGCTTAACTTCATTTGTGCTTTCATTCTATTTTTCCTCTTTCCTGAAATACAAAGAATATTCTAATAACCAAGATGGGAAATCATTTAAATTCATAATATTTTATTTGCAGAAAATATGGAATTTAAACTAATAATTAAATTATACATTTATTATAAGTTCATGACATAGAAAAAATCTAGAATCGCCTCTGATTTGGATTGAGGTTCACATAGGATCAAACATGACACATACTGTACTTGATTCAAGTACGATCAAGGAATATATAGGCAAGCACAATGTGGTCCATCTTCAAATTAACCACTATCAGGGAATAACTTAGACCTGTATAGCTAGGTGGAGTGTCATGCTCTAAATTTTGACTAAAGGGAAAAAACACAACCAACATTTTTTTTTTTTAAAACACACATATGCAAAAGTTAAAGCACCACTCTACCACGTTAGACATGGTACCCTACTACTTTTCTTAGATGACGTTGCTTGTGCAACATCATTGTTGATCCTAACACCCTAGGTTGAACTAAATACATAAAGCTACTACTTGAATCAATACCAAAACAGGGGTTACAGAAGGGAGGGCCTTCTTTGCACGGTAGGAATGAAATGTATGCTACCTAGGTCCATTGTTACTATAAGATATATTTGGGTTATACTTTTAGTAATTATATACTATAGTTATCCATTAACTTCTCAAATAGGGGTACACACTCACATATGAATATGAGGAAAATAACCTTTGAGCCTATACAATAATATTTTAGAAACATAAGTTTTACAATAGAATGACATAATTAAGCATTTTTCATACATGTATACTTAAAAGCATAAAGTTTCCACAGTCCATGATAATGAAGAGAGCAATTTCTGGATCAAATTGTGTCAATTTTTTGAATCCATTGACATAGTTTAATCCAAAAAGTGCTCTCTTGAATACATGTATACGTTATTATTATTATTATTATTATCATTTACAAGCATATAATCAAATACATATTTCATTAAATAAGCCTTCCCTAAAATTATGTGAAGTGATTCATCGAATGATAATACTATCAATAAGGTTATTTAATAGGAGTAGTCCATTAATGTTCAAATGATAGTTTATTATTATTCTCAAACTAATGAATTCTTAAGCTAAATATCCAACATTAATGATGCTCCTATTCATTGCTCAATAAGCGAAGAATAACATTATTATTACAATTTATTTAACAATACCACATTGTTATTTCAACCAAATCCCAATAAAATTTTATTTAATAATTCAACAATAAATCCTTACTATTATCAACGTCATTGATTACTCACCAGTCAATAATATTACTATTAGTTAAACCTTGATTGTATATTATCACAATTATTTTACCTCAGGAACAATAATAATACCATTTCTTACTAACCATAATTTAAGTACTAAAGCTATCCTCATTCTCCTTAATAACCATGACATTATTGTGGGGTTCCCCCTTCATCATAAATATTGCTCCATTTTATTTTATTTCTCTTAACAATATGCTTGTTGTAGTTGGAATGAGTTTTCCACAGTCCATGAAATTCTATGCAAGCTTTTGGATTCAACTGTGTATGTTTTTGTGTCTATTCTTGTTAACCATATTAATGATTCGTATTAAAATTGTGGAGGCATTATGAAAGATATTCCAAATATTTATATTTATATTCATAACAATAGTCATTTTAATAATAGTATCAATCTTCATATGATCATAAATTTATACTATTAATTAATGTCTGGGTTTCACTTCAATACCACTAACCATATTATTAGTAAATATAAGGATCTTAACTTTAATTCTATCATAGAATTAGTATAATAATTTATTAATCTCATTGATTACAACCTTAATGTTTATTTCCAAGTTTCTAGTAATACCCCTTATTTATGGTAACTTAAAGATTCCTCACAATGTCTTATTAATCTTTCATTAATATTCCTCATAATACTAATTTTTTTTCTATATTTGATTTTAGCAATCAATATTTATCTTATAAATAATATATTGTTAATATATTTATAAAACAGATAAATCAAACAATAAAATTTATATCCTTACTCGTTGAATTAATTTCCTAAGTAATGTTAAATGTTGTTACTTATATCACCAATATAAGATCTTTTACGCAAGCTTCATAATCTAAATTTCATCTTTTAATAGCACTTATATTGATATGGATGTCTAGATATTAATCAAATTATGAGGAAAAATTGTCACACCCAAGCTAGGGACACCTCATTTAACTCTCTTTGACCTTTGTAGCACGGTAACCATTATATACCTAGCGACATTCCGTTTATTTCTTCTTGGGATGATAGGAGGACCGGCGCTAGGTATACAAATTTAATGATTATTTTGCTCGCCCCCCTTCCAAACTCCTACGGCTGGGTGGGCCTGGCATATATACAGAGGCATTTATGATGCTCAACATTATTTTACTAACCTAATCGCTAAGATCGGGAGCTATTAGGTACTTAGGTGCAGGAAAAATTTAAGGTGATTAAATGAAACTCATGTGGAAATACTCCGCAGGGATGCAATTTATGGCTCGCAAGACGATGAGGTCGACTCATGGTGAAGTGTATAGGGTGTAGCACTTGCTACAGAGGTGGTTGCCATACAAATCCCATCAACCAGTTACTTGACTTGACAATGCCAATGTTAGCTATGGAGGATGCATTCCTGGGGAAGGCATCCTCTGCCTATATTGATTGTGTGACAAGATCTTTTCAGGCTCCAAAACATCGAAACCAGCCTGACCGGATTTTTTCAGATTGCCTGGCAAGATTTTTTCAAAAGGAATGTCAGACAAGTTACTTCGGCAGCGTACATTTTGTTTCAAATGTGACACCTATCTTTCCCCAATTTTCCTCGGGCATGGAAAATGTACCAAATCATTACATCTTCATTAACTACTTGGTGTATGTATTTTTTGGTATTATTTATGTCAAAGTAGCTTCACTATAATGGAAGAAGTTAAAAATATTCTTTTCAAATTTTGATAAGTATCAACATAACCTTTTTCCTAACAATAGGTACCAATAAAACTATTTCTATATATAAAAAATAATAAAAATAATAAAAAAATCGCTTTTCACTTCTTTAGTCAATATAAGTTTTTAAGACGGTCCATTTTACTTCCGAAACCTAACCTAAAACCTCTCACTATTGTCTCCGGTTTTTTTTTCCACTGATATTTTCATTTTTATATTCACGTTTGCAGCAACGGATTCTTCTGATTCAATGAATGAAAACGTGAAGACAGTTCATAACAAAAATCCCGCTTCCCAGCAGATGTCTTCTTCCGAGGATTTCTCTTCTGCCTCTGCCGAATCATCATACGATTCAGGCAATACTGAGAAAATCTCTATTCCACCATCCATCAACAACAGAAAAAAAGCCCGCCCCAAAAAAATAAAACCAATATGTCAACCCCATCACAACCCTCTTCTTCAGTCAAGCGCACCAGAGAGTCTCAAGAAAAATAGGGGACCAACCCTTCGTCAAAGAAATCGAAAAAATCTGCGCAGGAAGATAATAAGGGGAAAGCGACGGCAGTTTCAGAAGTTGAGAAATCTGCAAAAAAGAACGGTCCGATATGGAATGCTAATGATGAGGCTGCGTTTCTAAAGAGGCTTTGGCATGCTGCAAAAAAGGTAAGGGTTTATCCAAAAATATGGGTGTGTTTTACGAGACTGTCAAAAAGGATTTGGATGGTGATTATAGTAACGATCAGCTGTATAATAAGTTAAGGGGTCTTAAGAAGAGGTTTGGTGGGGCTAGGGATAAAATTAAGGATAAAGGTTTTGTTGGGTTCAAGAATGCGCATGAAGAGACTGTGTATATATTGTCTAAGCAAGTTTGGGGAAGATGATAAGGGAGGTAATTGAAGAGCGGAGGAGAAGAAGGAGGTCGTGATGGATCTAGAGGGAGAGAGAGAAGAGGTGAAAAAGAACAGAAATGAAGTTGTGGACATGACCGTAAAGGAGCAAGATAGAGAAAAAGAGGAAGACGAAGATGAAAGCGATGATGCAGAAAAAGAGGAGGGGCATGATCAAGGTGAGCAAAATTACAATGTGAAGATGAAGACTAAGGAGGAGGAGGGGACTTCACATATCGCTAAAAGTGTGCGAAATAGGGTTTCAGGCACAGGCACAAGCACACATAGAAGCGAGGAGAAGGTGGGAGAAGAGAAGGTATTTCCTGAGGATAATGTGGGAGAAGAGAAAGGTTCTTCTGAGGACGAGGAGAGTGAAAATGAATCGAGTGATAAGGAGAATTCAGCTGAGGGTCTGTCTGACGGGAGGAAGGTTGCAGCTGCAGGTCATCATGATGCTAGAGGGAATTTCACACCTAATGATGCTTCTGGAATGCATCATGTTTCTAATGAGACGGTAAATGTAACCTCATGCACTGTAACGAATAGTGAGTTGCTGGACATTCTTGATGGGTTCAAGAATGAGATTATGAATATTTTAAATAAAGAACTTAAAGGTTCTTCGAACACTGCGAGAACCACTGTCTTTGATTTCTCATTGATTAAAGAGTTTTCTTCGGAGCTGCCAGCATTGAGCGACATAGAAGTTGAAATGCTTGATCGGAAGAGGAAAACACAGCAGCTTATTGAAATGGAAGCTGCCTCCAAGCATTTAGCATTACTGCAAATAGAGTACCAACTACGCTTGGAAAAGCTTCGTCGTAAGTAGATTTCTTGCATTGCTATATCAGAATTTTGTAGTATCAATTCGATATCACTTCTTCCGAGATTTAGTATTAGATTGCACATTGAGAATTGACATGACGAAATTACAGTTTTGCCCTATAGTACCTATAGCCAGTTTTGTTGCTTTGAGATGCAGGGGGGATTGAAGGATGCATGATCAACTCCAGGTCCACCGCCAAAGTTTATATTCAACATATCGCGTGATCTTCAGTATACTTTTCAGCATGATGATTGTGAGACCCTACCCTCGGAGATTCTGTTTAGTCTACATGCTTTGATATTCCTTGTCTAATAATTTGTGTGCCCCCATGTTGGATGTAGTTGTTCCTGAGTTAGGAGTGAAGGTGATTGCTTGACTAATTTTGGATAAGGTTAACCGGAAAATGTTATCTAATCAATGGGTATTGTGACTTATCTATGATTATTAGATGTATTAAGTTATAATGGTTATTGGTGACTTGTAATTAGGTTACTTGTGGATGATATACCTAGCACATTAATACATATCATGGAAGGTATTGATGTAATTGAGACCCCTCTATTTGTGCCTTCCTGTTTTTCTTATATTGGATGATATACCTAGCACATTAATACATTCTTGATACTCATACTATTATGATGATGGTGATGATCCACTATTATAATCTAGATGTGATGTGTGATGAATGTCATGTTTGTAGTATGTTATGATAATTTTGTTCCCTTTTCAAAAGTGGCATATTTAATTTGCAATCAGTTTGGAAAGGAAAATTACTTGAAGGTTGTAGTAGAATACCTATTTCATAAATTTCTGATTTTTTTGAAAAGTGATGTAAATGAAACATTTATTTTTGAAGTACCATATTGTTAATGGATCTCGTAAAAGAACCCAATTCTAACACAACATTAGAAAAATAAGATCAATATATATATATATATATATATATATATAGATCTATAAATATCCTTTAAATCCAATTGATTATCGTAAATGATGTGCTGGAGGATACTTATTTTCCAATGTGGAAAAGGAAAAACTAAAGAAAGTGACTGTGGAGCACTAATAGCCTTTACAGGGGTTAAGAAACTCAAACACTATACAATGCTGGGTTTTCTAATTAGGTGTCCAAAAAGCAGACTGAATCATTGTTCTAGTGAAATTTCAAGGGATTTTCACTATATATAGGCAGAGAAAGAAGCAATATTTTTTCATTTTTTGTATGTTTGTGTTTGTAAGCACTTGTACGTAAATATCTATGTATGAAAATGTACATATATGCACCCATAAATAGATATACATTTTCCAACATATGTGGATGCATACATGCCTGGATTTTTGCATTCTTCTATAAGTCATAGACCATGAGAGAAATGAAAATTTGCTGCATTCATAACAGTTTTGAGTTTCTTAATCTAGACTTTTGAGGGAGGTAACAAGTTGACTCCTCTACACATCAAAATTATCCTAACTTTTATAATCAAGACAAGCAAATTTCAGACTCCATGATCACGTGGTAAAAATACCTCTTCCAGCAAAGGGAGAGTAATGAGAGGGCAGCCCATGGCTCTAATGATCATGCAATTCTTTTGTGGATTTTTTTCATTTTTGGGACGAGCTAATATGATTATTTCTAAACTGTTATGTGTTTTTGTTCAATTTTAATTGAGTTTTGATAAAATATCCGATAACAGTTTGACGTGCCTCTATTGATTTGATTTTGATAAAGAAATTTGTATAGGTGTATTGATGGTGCTTGATTTGATTGGTTTTTATGTAAAAATTAGATGTGTAAGATTAGAATATTTAACTTCAGAAATAATTATAGTATCCCATTAAAATATACTTATCGTGTCATTTAATGGTGTTCTAAAGGATTTCAAATTTTATATGTTGTCATATTGATTTCTAAATGTTGATCAGCAAGATTTTTTATTTAAAACTTTCTTCATTTATGCTATTGTTTGTCTGATTATCTTGTTGCTCTATGTTTATTCCCTGCTCTGAATTGTCTATGTACTGGCCATTATTGTGTTTAATCTAATATAAAAAACAAAGTAGAATAGAAATTTTTTTCCATTTAAGGTCACTTATATCCGAGTTCTGACTATAGAGCTCCATGATTAAGGATTTTCATCGTCTTGCAATATACTCATTTCATATTGAATGAAGAATTCAATGATCTAATTGATGTACATATGATTCGCCAGATCAAGTCTAACATATTAAGCATCCTTTTGATTAAATAAGAAGTTGTTATGCTATAGGATGCATATTCATCTGATTGCATTCACATTTATTTTTCCATTTTAAAATGCTATTCTTCTCTCTCGTTTATTTTTAAGACTAATACTACCACTTACCGGTGTTGTTTACCATGTCTCTGAAATTTATTATTAGAACAATTATGAGCCTCTGCAACAAGGAAAACTTTAAGAAAGTGATTTTTAATGCTTTTTATAATGATTTAACTACTCTAATCAACAACCTTAATTTCATATATGGATTAAAAAAAGTGAACTGGTGGGCTACTAGCATATATATCTTAAATTTAAGATATATATGCTAGTACTTAATATAGTTTTAGTTCAGTATTACCTCGAATAAGCCTTCTGACACGCATGCTTAATGCAAAAATATACTACTTCACCAGCAGCTATTTCAAACAAGACAACAAGAAATGTAAATGGGTTAACTCAAAAAGAATTGTTCTGAAGTATGTAACTCTGTAAACGGGACCATGGCAAGGGGGAAGTGAAACAAAAAAAAAGGCGTAGGGAATAGTCTGGGTAGTAAGCCAGCCACACTATCTTTTACCAAGTATATTCTGTGGACACTGAATTCATGAGATTTACTTGTGTTAATGTCTGCGAGGCTTCGAAGAGGGTAGTTTTTGTTCTGGGTCTGGGTGGTAAGGAGGCAGTGATAATAGTACTCGTGAAACTCTCTCTCAGCCTACAGACTTAGTCATAGGTAGTCCCCTCACGTTACAATCAATAAAGTGAGCAGAATTTTGAGCATCACGAATTAGGGCATGTTTGTTTAATAAGTGCAACTACATTGTCCTTGAACAATTAACAGGTAGCTAGATTCGGTGGGTGAAGAAGAGGACTGTTGAGTCCTAATCACTATAAAGCCGACTTTAATGTTTTATCTGCGAGGTGACCCAGTTCTGTGCAATAGTCGTATCACTTTGCAACACCATGTTTCGATGTGCCAAAAACAAAACCTTGTGGGAATATTTCTTGAAGAAATTAATAGACGTCAAATCCAGTTATGGAAATTAGTAATACGTGCACTGTGCGTCAATGTCTTGATAACCCTGCAGTTGACGTACACGCCTTGAGTTATGTTAAGCCACCAACGGCGCAAGGAAATGATAGTCCTAGTACATTCGCTGGTGGATCAGACAATGTAAATCTGTCGCAGGTGATTGCCTATTGCCTATCATATAACAGTGTTTACATTTCTTTTATGACTCTCCGTCGCCCAACTAAATATTAATTAGCTAGATGATATCCTTACTACTAAAAAGATCTCAAATTGCTTAGCAAGGCGATTTGACATTTATCACGCACCACATTTCTGCCACATGATTCCAAATTCCTGTAAGAAAGTTGACGTATAGAACGTAACAAGTTAAGAATATTTATAGAAAACTGATAATATATAGCAGTAACGGGCATGAGTAAGTAAATATCATGTAAAGCCACCAATTCAGGCTGCAGATCATAAAAAATAGTGTGGGACGTGGCTGACACAAGTTTGGTTCTCCCATTATCATTTTGTACTTGAGCATAGCATACTTAAACTAATCAAAATACATCCGGACTTAGGGCAGGCTATATCCACAACAAGTTGGAAGCCTTGAAATTTCGGTTTATTTGAAAACATTCAAGATAATTCAAGTAGGTATTGGAATCATCATTATTATTATTTTAATGAGGAGGTAATTTATGGCAGACAACAAGCTTTGTACTTGGGCACATAGATTTCTCAGATGTTACTTGAACATATATTATATTCATAAATAGTTTTTTTTGTTTAGAATAATTGTATAGGCCTTACTAAGTCTAGTGTTCATCTTAAGGGCTCTATTCGTGCAATCTCCTAAAAGCCAGCTTCGTCATGCAGTAACCTATTGATTTTAGTCAAGAGCATTCATGCCATTTAATAAGACACTCGTATTTCAGCAGGAAAACAATAAATCTGCACAACTTTTTAATGGCAGATATATATGGCATTAAGCGAATTCAGGTCTTCATTATTGGTAGTTGTGCCTTTTGAGTATTATTATTGTTGAGAGTTAATGGGTTAGGAACCCTGTGTTAGGTAAAAATAATAATAATAAATATATAGTTTACTCCGCACTTGACCAAAATAATACTAATATTATTCGCAGGCATCAACTGGCATATAAAATAATAAAAATAGAGATAAATCGATCTTTATGTTCCTATAACATTTGTTAATAATGTTTTAATATTAATTTAGAAACTTCTTAGCAAATTTATGATTTTTAGATTTATTACTAATTATTACTCTTTTCTAATTTTACATTATTATACTAATATATATAGGTTATCCATATCACTAATAACATAACAAGAATTTTTATTTTTTTCAAAATACAATTTTTTTTTATTAGTGAGTATTTGTAAATTAAAAATATAAATTTATTGTTTTTTTCATATTTAATATGTATGATTCATAAAATAAATAATAATGTTTTATATAGAAGATTTTCTATAAATAAATCATAAATTAAATATTTTTTGACAATTTATATTTTTCATAGAACGTTAAATAAAAGATATTTAAATGATCAAACCGTCACAAAATTTTATATGACAAGAATGACCATCAAATTCAAGGCGTGTTCCAATTGTATAATGAAATGGTAAGGATGTAAATACTCACACTAATATATCTTTCTAAAAGAATATAAGTATTTAAGTAAGAGTGATAATTGGGAAGCATATTTTTTAAAATGAAGATTTATTATGGATGGTTCCCTTACTTTTAATCTTCTTTGGTAAGTGACTTCCATGGTTTCTTTTACTTCATTTTATATTCCCTTAAACTTATCATTTATTTTCTTTAGATTTATACTTGGTAAAAAATAGTTCTTTTTTATGGTAAATTCTATTAGGGAGGAATATACCATTAATTCTTTCCCTTTTAAAGATAAGAAATTAAAGAGTTATTTCTATTTTAAAATAATTTAGTTTAATTTAATTTATATATATATGGATATACATAGTGATTATGATATTTTATTTATTTAATTTTGTGACTTTTGTTTAATATTTTCAATTAATTGATAAATAATCATTTTTTATAAAACTATACATAAAAATTCGTTATTTATAGTTGTTACATTTTTTAGCATAATATTCTTAAAGCTAATATATAAGAGTTGAAGAAGAAAAAAAGAAAGAATCGGGAAGTATATTAGATTGCTATATTGGAAACATTATATTTGAATAAAGCTTAATATCATATCCCCATTAATCTCTTTATTGAATTTTTTTGGGATAATCAATATCAAGGAAAGGATTAGATAAAAGATGCTATGAAAATATTTTATCTAAGAGTAATCAATAATGGTAAATTGGGATGTTGAAATTTATAAGCATAAGGGTCAAGCTTCTAATAAAACATTTTAAAATTTTCTTTTAGAAAATGTGCACCTTGCCTACTTAGTATTTAAAATAAAAGTGGACTAATCATTATTGCTCTATCATGATAACCTAACCATTGAAGTTGATGCTCAGAAAATTATGAAATCTAGTCCCTCACGTAGATCTTAAGGTATGGAGTGCAATAGGTTTTGTGCACTTGACTATGTCGTTCCTAACTTGTGGTCTAAATTAAGTTAGGCCTTTGCAAAGTTAGTCAACTAATATCATGTTGAGTGTTACACCTCAAATACTCACCATGTTAATTAGCTTAATCCTTGTTAAAAAAATTTGTTGGGTTTTTCTAGCAAAAATTTTGGGCATGACACTATGGGTGAATACTGGTGATGCATTTCTCGAGCTTTCTATGTTTATCAACACCACATTCACTGTAAGGAAACCATTTAAATTTTGGATACGTAGGTGAGGTTGTGTTCCAACCTCACACATGTAGTAACTATGCATTGCAAGATTTTTCTAATTTTTTCTTGCAATATTTATTTGTTTAAATAGCTTATGTGCATAAGTAATGATTTCCTCATCTAATGAAACTTTGTTGGAGCTTTATCATGGCTGCTTCTATGTATATATATATATGTTTGTATACATATACATATCTATATACATATATATACACACCTGAATGACGAACAAATGTGATTTTGCAGCAATAATGCACCTATATTATGGCTAACTGTGTGTATATGTGAGTACATATATATATGGTTGAATGTGTATATGTGTGTATACATAGATATATATGCATATATATCTGTGTATACACATATATACAAACAATCTGTCATAATATAGCTTTTTCTTTTCGTTTTCTACCTCTACAATTTGTATATGTATAGTGGCAATATTTGAAGTTATTATACTCTTTACTATTAAGAGTTTCTTGCAGGTAAAATATGGTTGATTGTGTATATATATAAAAGTACACACACACACATAGTCAGTCATTTACATATACATATGCATACCTTGTGTATACATATACATACTATCTGTTAAGGGATTCATGCACCTATGTTTTTGGCCGACTGTGTGTATACATATACATACCACTCATGGGTTTCTACAGCTCAACTGTTAAGGGTTTCATGCACCTATGTGTTGGCTGATTGTTCCCACCATTGTCATGAACCCCTCACTCAACAACTCCTGACCCCCATCCTCCACTCATCCCTTACCATCATCTTTGCTTGAATGGTTGAGTTTTTGTGAATATTTCATATCCATTTA